>JAJLRB010005165.1:0-96113 GCA_020976825.1 Odocoileus hemionus | reverse complement strand
GAGAATATACCCCAGGTCCCCATCGCAACTCGAGAAAAACCATGAGACTTCTCCCTAGAAGCGAGATGAGGCCCGAATCCCCTGCCTTGCATGCAAAGCAATTCCGTGATCACCATCAAACTTGTAAAGAGTATCAATTTGCTTGATGGATCTCGAGACAGTCCCCAAGAATACAGTCACAAGTCTAGAGGGACCCTGAGGTCACCCCAGCAACACGAAGAAGCTCCATGTACCCCAAATCAACTCAAGATGAGGCCCGAATCCCCTGCATTGCATGCAGAGCAATTCCGTGATCTCCATCAAATATGTATGGAACCTCGACTTGCTTGATGGATCTCGAGACAGTCCCGTGAACATGGTCACATGTCTGGAGGGTCACTGAAGTCACCCCAGCAACTCGAAGGAGCTCCATGTACTCCAAATCAACTCGAGATGAGGCCCGATTCCCCTGCATTGACTCCACAGCCATCCCCTGTACCCCATCAAACAGGACCAGTGGATTGAGTTCCTTTAGGCAAATCCAGAGATTCCACGAGAATACTGTCCCAAGTCTAGATGAACACCAAGTTCATCAGAGCAGCTCAAAGAATGCCCTGTGTACTCCAAATCGTCTCAAGATGAGAGCTGATTTCCTGGCTTAGACTCAAGACATATGCCACCTTTCCACAATCCCCTCAAGAGGAGGCGTCTCTTAGCAATAGGTGTTGAAGGGACCATGAGTTTGCTGCCTCAAGTGGAATATACCCCGAGAAACCCTGACTGGAAAGGAGGCTGGATTTCCTTGCAGTGGCTTGAATACAGGCTCGTCTTTCATCTCACAAAATGATGCAATGACTGAATCCCCAGTGTAGACCCTAAAGAAAGCCCTAGAGTCCCACCTCATTTCGATGGAATGCCTCACATCCCTTTGTCACCTCGAGAGGCATGCGGAGTTCCCTGCTGCAAAACATGACGATACCTGACTCTTCACGAACATTGATAGGAATTCCAATATCCTATGGCTACTAGAAAGGGAACCTGTGTCTCCGGCGTCACCTCGAGAAGCTTCCCTTTTGCCCTGACAAGAATCGAAGAAATTCCTGAGGTGTTCCTCGTATTTAGACAGGAATCCTGACGTAGCTGAACAAACACGAGTTTTGAAGGGCCATCCCCACCGTAACTCATGAATATACCCCAGGTCCCCGACGCAACTCGAGAAAAACTATGAGACCTCTGCCTCTAAGCAAGATGAGGCCCGATTCCCCCGCATTGCATGAAGACCAATTCCGTGATCCCCATCAAACATGTAAGGAGCCTCGACTTGCTTGATGGATCTCGAGACAGTCCCCAAGAACACGGTCACAAGTCTAGAGGAACCCTTAGGTCACCGCAGCAACACGAAGGAGCTCCATGTACCCCAAATCAACTCGAGATGAGGCCCGAATCCCCTCCTTTGACTCCAGAGCCATCCCCCGTTCCCAATCAAACATGACCAGGGGCTTGACTTCCTTTAGGCAACTCCAGAGATTCCCTGAGATCACCGTCCCAAGTCTAGAGGAACACCAAGTTCAGAACAGCAACGCGAGGAATGCTCCCTGAACCCCAAATCTTCTCGAGATGAGAGCTGATTCCCTGGATTAGACTCAAGGCATATGCCATCTTTCCACAAGGCCCTCAAAGGAGGCGTCTGTTAGCAACAGGTATGTTGGAGGGACCATGAGTTTCCTGCCTCAAGTGGAATATAAACTGAGAAGCCCTGATTGGAAATGAGGCCGGATTTCCTTGCAGTGCCTTGAATACAGGCTCGTCTTTCATCTCACAAAATGATGCCATGTCTGAATCCCCAGGGTAGACCCTAAAGAAAGCCCTAGAATCCCACCTGATTTCGACGGAATGCCTCACATCCCTTTGACACCTCCAGAGGCAAGCGGAGTTCACAGTTTCAAAACGTGACGATGCCTGACTCCTCATGAACATTGATAGGAATCCCAATAGCCCTGTGGCTACTGGAAAGGGACTCTGGGTTTCCGGCCTCATCTCGAGAGGTGTTCCTTTTGCCCTGCCAAGCCTCGAAGAGATACCTGAGGTGTCCCTCGTAACTAGACAGGAGTCCTGACATCGCTGAAGAAACACGAGTTTTGAAGGGCCATCCCCGCCGTAACTCGAGAATATACCCCAGGTCCACGCCGCAACTCTAGAAAAACCATGGGACTTCCCCTCGAAGCGAGATGAAGCACGATTCCCCTGCATTGAATGCAGAGCAATTCTGATATATCCATCAAACCTGTAAGGAGCCTCGACTTGCTTGATGGATCTCGAGACAGTCCCCAAGAACACTGTCACAAGTCTAGAGGGAACCTGAGCTCACCCCACCAACACGAAGAAGCTCCATGTACCCCAAATCAACTTGAGATGAGGGCCAAATCCCCTGCATTGAATGCAGAGCAATTCCGTGATCTCCATCAAACATGTAAGGAGCCTCGACTTGCTTGATGGATCTCGAGACAGTCACCGTGAACATGGTCACATGTCTGGAGGGACACTGAAGCCACCCCAGCAACTCGAAGAAGCTCCATGTACTCGAAATCAACTCGAGATGAGGCCGAATACCCCTGCATTGACAACACAGCCATCCCTGTACAACATCAAACACGACCAGTGGCTTGACTTCCTTTAGGCAAATCCAGGGATTCCCCGAGAATACCGTCCCAATTCTAGAGGAATACCAAGTTCATCAGAGCAACTCAAGGAATGCCCCGTGTACTCCAAATCGTCTCAAGATCAGAGCTGATTCCCTGGCTTAGGCTTAAGCCGTATGTCAACTTCCCACAAGCCCCTCAAGAGGAGGCTTCTCTCAGCAAAAGGTATTTGGGAGGTATCCTGAGTTTGCTGCCTCATGTGGAATATACACCGAGAACACCTGACTTGAAAGTAGGCCGGACTTCCTTGCAGTGGCTTGAATACAGGCTCGTCTTTCACCTCATAAAATGAAGGGATGTCTGAATCCCCTGTGGAGACCCTGGAGAAAGCCCTAGGTCCATGCCTCATTTCAAGGGAATGCCTAATATCCCTTTGACACCTCGACAGGCACGCAGAGCTCACTGCTTCAAGATGTGAAGATGCCTGACTCCTCTTGAACATTGATAGGAATCCCAATATCCCTGTGGCTACTGGAAAGGGGCCCTGGATCCCCAGCCTCACCTGGAGAGGCGTCCATTTTACCCTGCCAAGCGTCGAAGAGATTCCTGATGTGTTCCTTGTAACTAAACTGGAGTCTTCACGTCGCTGAACAAACCCGAGTATTGAAGGGCCATCCCGGCCATAATTCGTGAATATACTCCAGGTCCCCACCGCAACCCGAGAAAAACCATGAGATATCCCCCTCGAAGCGAGATGAGGTCCGATTCCCCTGCATTGCATGCAGAGCAATTCCGTTATCCCCATCAAACTTGTAAGGAGCATCGACTTGCATGATAGATCTCGAGAAAGTCCCCAAGAAAACAGTTACAAGTCTAGAGAGACCCTGAGGTCACCCCAGCAACGCTAAGGAGCTTCATGTACACTAAATCAACAGGAGATGAGGCCCGATTCTCCTGCATTGAATCCAGAGTCTTTCCCCGTTCCCCATCAAACATGAGCAGTGGCTAGACTTCCTTTAGGCAACTCCAGAGACTCCAGGAGAACACCCTCCCAAGCCTTGAGGAACACCAAGTTCAGCACAGCAACTCGAGGAATGCTCCGTGCACCCCAAATCGTCTAGAGATGAGAGCTGATTCCTTGGCTTAGACTCAAGATGTATGCCAGCTTTCCACAAGCCCCTCAAGAGGAGGCTTCTCTCAGCAATAGTTATGTGGGAGGCACCCTGAGCTTACTGCCTCAAGTGGAATATACACCGAGCAGCCCTGACACGAATGGAAGCCGGATTTCCTTGCAGGGGCTTGAATACAGGCTCGTCTTTCATCTCACAAAATGAAGGGATGTCTGAATCCCCTGTGGAGACCCTAGAGAAAGCCCTACTCCGCCTCATTTCGAAGGTAAGCCTCACATCCCTTTGACACCTCGGGAGGCACGCGGAGTTCACTGCTTCAAAAGGTGACGATGCCTGACTCCTCTTCAACATTGATAGGAAGCGCAATATCCCTGTGGCTACTGGAAAGGGACACTGGGTCTCCCGACTCACCTTGAGAAGCGTCCCATTTGCCCTGCCAAGCCTCGAAGAGACTCCTGAGGTGTCCCTCGTAACTAGACAGGAGTCCTGACGTCGCAGAACAAACACGAGTTTTGCAGGGCCATCCCCGCCTTAACTCGAGAATATACCCCAGGTCCCCTCCTCAACTCGAGAAAAACCATGAGACTTCCCCCTAGAAGCGAGCTGAGGCCCGAATCCCCTGCGTCACATTCAGAGCAATTCCGTGATCCCCATTAAACATGTAAGGATCATCGACTTGCTTGATGGATCTCGAGACAGTCCCCAAGAATATGGTCACAAGTCTAGAGGGACCCTGAGGTCACTCCAGCAACGCGAAGTAGCTCCATGTACCCCAAATCAACTCGAGATGAGGCCCGATTCCCCTGCATTGACTCCACAGCCATCCGCCATTCCCCAACAAACACGACCATTAGCTTGACTTCATTTAGGCAACTGCAGAGATTCCCCGAGAACTCTGCCCGAAGTCTAAAGGAACAGCAAGTTCATCAGAGCAACTCGAGGAATGCCCCGTGTACTCCAAAACGTCTCAAGATGAATAGCTGATTCCCTGGCTTAGATTCAAGACATATTCCGAAATTCTGCAAGCCCCTCAACAGGAGGCATCTCTTAACAATACGTATGTGGAAGGGACCCTGAATTTGCTGCTTCAAGAGAAATATTCACCGAGAAGCCCTGACTTGAAAGGAGGCCGGATTTCCTTGCAGTGGCTTGAATACAGGCTCGTCTTTCTTCTCACAAGATGAGGGGATGTCTGAATCCACAGTGGAGACCCTAGAGAAAGCCCTAGTTCCCCATCTCATTTCAACGAATGCCTCACATCCCTTTGACACCTCGAGAGGTACGGTGAGTACACTTCTTGAAAATGTGAGGATGCCTGACTCCTCTTGAACTTTAATAGGAATCCCAAAATCCCTCTGGCTACTAGAAAGGGACACTGTGTCTCCGGCCTCACATCGAGAAACGTCCCTTTTGCCCTGACAAGAATCGAAGAGATTCCTGAGTTGTTCCTCGTATTTAGGCAGGAGTCCTGACGTAGCTGAACAAACACGAGTTTTGCAGGGCCCTCACCACCGTAACTCGTGAATATACCCCAGGTCACTGCCGCAACTCGAGAAAAATCACGAGACCTCCACTTCTAAGCAAGATGAGGCCCGATTCCCCCGCATTGCATGCAGAGCAATTCTGTTATCCCCATCAAACTTGTAAGGAGCATCGACTTGCATGATAGATCTCGAGAAAGTCCCCAAGAAAACGGTTACATGTCTAGAGGGACACTGAGGTCTCCCCAGGAACGCTAAGGAGCTCCATGTACCCTAAATCAACATGAGATGAGACCCGATTCCCCTGCATTGACTCCGGAGACTTCCCCAATTTCCTATCAATCACGACCAGTGGCTTGACTTCCTTTAGACAACTCCAGAGACTCCAGGAGAACACCCACCCAAGTCTTGAGGAACACCAAGTTCAGCACAGCAACTCGAGGAATGCTCCGTGTACCCCAAATCGTCTAGAGATGAGAGCTGATTCCCTGGCTTATATTCAAGACATATGCCAGCTTTCCACAAGCCCCTCAACAGGAGGCTTCTGTCAGCAATAAATATGTGGGAGGCATCCTGAGCTTGCTGCCTCAAGTGGAATATACACCGAGCAGCCCTGACACAGAAGGAGGATGGATTTCCTTGCAGTGGCTTGAATACAGGCTCGTCTTTCATCTCACAGGAAGAAGGGATGTCTGAATCCCCTGTGGAAACCCTAGAGAAAGCCCTACGTTCCCGCCTCATTACGAAGGAAAGCCTCACATCCCTTTGACAATTCGAGAGGCACGCGGAGTTCACTGCTTCAAAAGGTGACGATACCTGACTCTTCTTCAAAATTGATAGGAAGCGCAATATCCCTGTGGCTACTGGAAAGGGACCCTGGGTCTCCCGAATCACCTTGAGAAGCGTCCCATTTTCCCAGCCAAGCCTCGAAGAGACTCCTGAGGTGTCCCTCGTAACTAGACAGGAGTCCTGATGTCGCAGAACAAATACGAGTTTTGCAGGGCCATCCCAGCCTTAACTCGAGAATATACCCCAGGTCCCCATCGCAACTCGAGAAAAACCATGAGACTTCTCCCTAGAAGCGAGATGAGGCCCGAATCCCCTGCCTTGCATGCAAAGCAATTCCGTGATCACCATCAAACTTGTAAAGAGTATCAATTTGCTTGATGGATCTCGAGACAGTCCCCAAGAATACAGTCACAAGTCTAGAGGGACCCTGAGGTCACCCCAGCAACACGAAGAAGCTCCATGTACCCCAAATCAACTCAAGATGAGGCCCGAATCCCCTGCATTGCATGCAGAGCAATTCCGTGATCTCCATCAAATATGTATGGAACCTCGACTTGCTTGATGGATCTCGAGACAGTCCCGTGAACATGGTCACATGTCTGGAGGGTCACTGAAGTCACCCCAGCAACTCGAAGGAGCTCCATGTACTCCAAATCAACTCGAGATGAGGCCCGATTCCCCTGCATTGACTCCACAGCCATCCCCTGTACCCCATCAAACAGGACCAGTGGATTGAGTTCCTTTAGGCAAATCCAGAGATTCCACGAGAATACTGTCCCAAGTCTAGATGAACACCAAGTTCATCAGAGCAGCTCAAAGAATGCCCTGTGTACTCCAAATCGTCTCAAGATGAGAGCTGATTTCCTGGCTTAGACTCAAGACATATGCCACCTTTCCACAATCCCCTCAAGAGGAGGCGTCTCTTAGCAATAGGTGTTGAAGGGACCATGAGTTTGCTGCCTCAAGTGGAATATACCCGAGAAACCCTGACTGGAAAGGAGGCTGGATTTCCTTGCAGTGGCTTGAATACAGGCTCGTCTTTCATCTCACAAAATGATGCAATGACTGAATCCCCAGTGTAGACCCTAAAGAAAGCCCTAGAGTCCCACCTCATTTCGATGGAATGCCTCACATCCCTTTGTCACCTCGAGAGGCATGCGGAGTTCCCTGCTGCAAAACATGACGATACCTGACTCTTCACGAACATTGATAGGAATTCCAATATCCCTATGGCTACTAGAAAGGGAACCTGTGTCTCCGGCGTCACCTCGAGAAGCTTCCCTTTTGCCCTGACAAGAATCGAAGAAATTCCTGAGGTGTTCCTCGTATTTAGACAGGAATCCTGACGTAGCTGAACAAACACGAGTTTTGAAGGGCCATCCCCACCGTAACTCATGAATATACCCCAGGTCCCCGACGCAACTCGAGAAAAACTATGAGACCTCTGCCTCTAAGCAAGATGAGGCCCGATTCCCCCGCATTGCATGAAGACCAATTCCGTGATCCCCATCAAACATGTAAGGAGCCTCGACTTGCTTGATGGATCTCGAGACAGTCCCCAAGAACACGGTCACAAGTCTAGAGGAACCCTTAGGTCACCGCAGCAACACGAAGGAGCTCCATGTACCCCAAATCAACTCGAGATGAGGCCCGAATCCCCTCCTTTGACTCCAGAGCCATCCCCCGTTCCCAATCAAACATGACCAGGGGCTTGACTTCCTTTAGGCAACTCCAGAGATTCCCTGAGATCACCGTCCCAAGTCTAGAGGAACACCAAGTTCAGAACAGCAACGCGAGGAATGCTCCCTGAACCCCAAATCTTCTCGAGATGAGAGCTGATTCCCTGGATTAGACTCAAGGCATATGCCATCTTTCCACAAGGCCCTCAAAGGAGGCGTCTGTTAGCAACAGGTATGTTGGAGGGACCATGAGTTTCCTGCCTCAAGTGGAATATAAACTGAGAAGCCCTGATTGGAAATGAGGCCGGATTTCCTTGCAGTGCCTTGAATACAGGCTCGTCTTTCATCTCACAAAATGATGCCATGTCTGAATCCCCAGGGTAGACCCTAAAGAAAGCCCTAGAATCCCACCTGATTTCGACGGAATGCCTCACATCCCTTTGACACCTCCAGAGGCAAGCGGAGTTCACAGTTTCAAAACGTGACGATGCCTGACTCCTCATGAACATTGATAGGAATCCCAATAGCCCTGTGGCTACTGGAAAGGGACTCTGGGTTTCCGGCCTCATCTCGAGAGGTGTTCCTTTTGCCCTGCCAAGCCTCGAAGAGATACCTGAGGTGTCCCTCGTAACTAGACAGGAGTCCTGACATCGCTGAAGAAACACGAGTTTTGAAGGGCCATCCCCGCCGTAACTCGAGAATATACCCCAGGTCCACGCCGCAACTCTAGAAAAACCATGGGACTTCCCCTCGAAGCGAGATGAAGCACGATTCCCCTGCATTGAATGCAGAGCAATTCTGATGATATATCCATCAAACCTGTAAGGAGCCTCGACTTGCTTGATGGATCTCGAGACAGTCCCCAAGAACACTGTCACAAGTCTAGAGGGAACCTGAGCTCACCCCACCAACACGAAGAAGCTCCATGTACCCCAAATCAACTTGAGATGAGGGCCAAATCCCCTGCATTGAATGCAGAGCAATTCCGTGATCTCCATCAAACATGTAAGGAGCCTCGACTTGCTTGATGGATCTCGAGACAGTCACCGTGAACATGGTCACATGTCTGGAGGGACACTGAAGCCACCCCAGCAACTCGAAGAAGCTCCATGTACTCGAAATCAACTCGAGATGAGGCCGAATACCCCTGCATTGACAACACAGCCATCCCTGTACAACATCAAACACGACCAGTGGCTTGACTTCCTTTAGGCAAATCCAGGGATTCCCCGAGAATACCGTCCCAATTCTAGAGGAATACCAAGTTCATCAGAGCAACTCAAGGAATGCCCCGTGTACTCCAAATCGTCTCAAGATCAGAGCTGATTCCCTGGCTTAGGCTTAAGCCGTATGTCAACTTCCCACAAGCCCCTCAAGAGGAGGCTTCTCTCAGCAAAAGGTATTTGGGAGGTATCCTGAGTTTGCTGCCTCATGTGGAATATACACCGAGAACACCTGACTTGAAAGTAGGCCGGACTTCCTTGCAGTGGCTTGAATACAGGCTCGTCTTTCACCTCATAAAATGAAGGGATGTCTGAATCCCCTGTGGAGACCCTGGAGAAAGCCCTAGGTCCATGCCTCATTTCAAGGGAATGCCTAATATCCCTTTGACACCTCGACAGGCACGCAGAGCTCACTGCTTCAAGATGTGAAGATGCCTGACTCCTCTTGAACATTGATAGGAATCCCAATATCCCTGTGGCTACTGGAAAGGGGCCCTGGATCCCCAGCCTCACCTGGAGAGGCGTCCATTTTACCCTGCCAAGCGTCGAAGAGATTCCTGATGTGTTCCTTGTAACTAAACTGGAGTCTTCACGTCGCTGAACAAACCCGAGTATTGAAGGGCCATCCCGGCCATAATTCGTGAATATACTCCAGGTCCCCACCGCAACCCGAGAAAAACCATGAGATATCCCCCTCGAAGCGAGATGAGGTCCGATTCCCCTGCATTGCATGCAGAGCAATTCCGTTATCCCCATCAAACTTGTAAGGAGCATCGACTTGCATGATAGATCTCGAGAAAGTCCCCAAGAAAACAGTTACAAGTCTAGAGAGACCCTGAGGTCACCCCAGCAACGCTAAGGAGCTTCATGTACACTAAATCAACAGGAGATGAGGCCCGATTCTCCTGCATTGAATCCAGAGTCTTTCCCCGTTCCCCATCAAACATGAGCAGTGGCTAGACTTCCTTTAGGCAACTCCAGAGACTCCAGGAGAACACCCTCCCAAGCCTTGAGGAACACCAAGTTCAGCACAGCAACTCGAGGAATGCTCCGTGCACCCCAAATCGTCTAGAGTGAGAGCTGATTCCTTGGCTTAGACTCAAGATGTATGCCAGCTTTCCACAAGCCCCTCAAGAGGAGGCTTCTCTCAGCAATAGTTATGTGGGAGGCACCCTGAGCTTACTGCCTCAAGTGGAATATACACCGAGCAGCCCTGACACGAATGGAAGCCGGATTTCCTTGCAGGGGCTTGAATACAGGCTCGTCTTTCATCTCACAAAATGAAGGGATGTCTGAATCCCCTGTGGAGACCCTAGAGAAAGCCCTACGTTCCGCCTCATTTCGAAGGTAAGCCTCACATCCCTTTGACACCTCGGGAGGCACGCGGAGTTCACTGCTTCAAAAGGTGACGATGCCTGACTCCTCTTCAACATTGATAGGAAGCGCAATATCCCTGTGGCTACTGGAAAGGGACACTGGGTCTCCCGACTCACCTTGAGAAGCGTCCCATTTGCCCTGCCAAGCCTCGAAGAGACTCCTGAGGTGTCCCTCGTAACTAGACAGGAGTCCTGACGTCGTCGCAGAACAAACACGAGTTTTGCAGGGCCATCCCCGCCTTAACTCGAGAATATACCCCAGGTCCCCTCCTCAACTCGAGAAAAACCATGAGACTTCCCCCTAGAAGCGAGCTGAGGCCCGAATCCCCTGCGTCACATTCAGAGCAATTCCGTGATCCCCATTAAACATGTAAGGATCATCGACTTGCTTGATGGATCTCGAGACAGTCCCCAAGAATATGGTCACAAGTCTAGAGGGACCCTGAGGTCACTCCAGCAACGCGAAGTAGCTCCATGTACCCCAAATCAACTCGAGATGAGGCCCGATTCCCCTGCATTGACTCCACAGCCATCCGCCATTCCCCAACAAACACGACCATTAGCTTGACTTCATTTAGGCAACTGCAGAGATTCCCCGAGAACTCTGCCCGAAGTCTAAAGGAACAGCAAGTTCATCAGAGCAACTCGAGGAATGCCCCGTGTACTCCAAAACGTCTCAAGATGAATAGCTGATTCCCTGGCTTAGATTCAAGACATATTCCGAAATTCTGCAAGCCCCTCAACAGGAGGCATCTCTTAACAATACGTATGTGGAAGGGACCCTGAATTTGCTGCTTCAAGAGAAATATTCACCGAGAAGCCCTGACTTGAAAGGAGGCCGGATTTCCTTGCAGTGGCTTGAATACAGGCTCGTCTTTCTTCTCACAAGATGAGGGGATGTCTGAATCCACAGTGGAGACCCTAGAGAAAGCCCTAGTTCCCCATCTCATTTCAACGGAATGCCTCACATCCCTTTGACACCTCGAGAGGTACGGTGAGTACACTTCTTGAAAATGTGAGGATGCCTGACTCCTCTTGAACTTTAATAGGAATCCCAAAATCCCTCTGGCTACTAGAAAGGGACACTGTGTCTCCGGCCTCACATCGAGAAACGTCCCTTTTGCCCTGACAAGAATCGAAGAGATTCCTGAGTTGTTCCTCGTATTTAGGCAGGAGTCCTGACGTAGCTGAACAAACACGAGTTTTGCAGGGCCCTCACCACCGTAACTCGTGAATATACCCCAGGTCACTGCCGCAACTCGAGAAAAAAAAATCACGAGACCTCCACTTCTAAGCAAGATGAGGCCCGATTCCCCCGCATTGCATGCAGAGCAATTCTGTTATCCCCATCAAACTTGTAAGGAGCATCGACTTGCATGATAGATCTCGAGAAAGTCCCCAAGAAAACGGTTACATGTCTAGAGGGACACTGAGGTCTCCCCAGGAACGCTAAGGAGCTCCATGTACCCTAAATCAACATGAGATGAGACCCGATTCCCCTGCATTGACTCCGGAGACTTCCCCAATTTCCTATCAATCACGACCAGTGGCTTGACTTCCTTTAGACAACTCCAGAGACTCCAGGAGAACACCCACCCAAGTCTTGAGGAACACCAAGTTCAGCACAGCAACTCGAGGAATGCTCCGTGTACCCCAAATCGTCTAGAGATGAGAGCTGATTCCCTGGCTTATATTCAAGACATATATCCAGCTTTCCACAAGCCCCTCAACAGGAGGCTTCTGTCAGCAATAAATATGTGGGAGGCATCCTGAGCTTGCTGCCTCAAGTGGAATATACACCGAGCAGCCCTGACACAGAAGGAGGATGGATTTCCTTGCAGTGGCTTGAATACAGGCTCGTCTTTCATCTCACAGGAAGAAGGGATGTCTGAATCCCCTGTGGAAACCCTAGAGAAAGCCCTACGTTCCCGCCTCATTACGAAGGAAAGCCTCACATCCCTTTGACAATTCGAGAGGCACGCGGAGTTCACTGCTTCAAAAGGTGACGATACCTGACTCTTCTTCAAAATTGATAGGAAGCGCAATATCCCTGTGGCTACTGGAAAGGGACCCTGGGTCTCCCGAATCACCTTGAGAAGCGTCCCATTTTCCCAGCCAAGCCTCGAAGAGACTCCTGAGGTGTCCCTCGTAACTAGACAGGAGTCCTGATGTCGCAGAACAAATACGAGTTTTGCAGGGCCATCCCAGCCTTAACTCGAGAATATACCCCAGGTCCCCATCGCAACTCGAGAAAAACCATGAGACTTCTCCCTAGAAGCGAGATGAGGCCCGAATCCCCTGCCTTGCATGCAAAGCAATTCCGTGATCACCATCAAACTTGTAAAGAGTATCAATTTGCTTGATGGATCTCGAGACAGTCCCCAAGAATACAGTCACAAGTCTAGAGGGACCCTGAGGTCACCCCAGCAACACGAAGAAGCTCCATGTAGCTCCATGTACCCCAAATCAACTCAAGATGAGGCCCGAATCCCCTGCATTGCATGCAGAGCAATTCCGTGATCTCCATCAAATATGTATGGAACCTCGACTTGCTTGATGGATCTCGAGACAGTCCCGTGAACATGGTCACATGTCTGGAGGGTCACTGAAGTCACCCCAGCAACTCGAAGGAGCTCCATGTACTCCAAATCAACTCGAGATGAGGCCCGATTCCCCTGCATTGACTCCACAGCCATCCCCTGTACCCCATCAAACAGGACCAGTGGATTGAGTTCCTTTAGGCAAATCCAGAGATTCCACGAGAATACTGTCCCAAGTCTAGATGAACACCAAGTTCATCAGAGCAGCTCAAAGAATGCCCTGTGTACTCCAAATCGTCTCAAGATGAGAGCTGATTTCCTGGCTTAGACTCAAGACATATGCCACCTTTCCACAATCCCCTCAAGAGGAGGCGTCTCTTAGCAATAGGTGTTGAAGGGACCATGAGTTTGCTGCCTCAAGTGGAATATACCCCGAGAAACCCTGACTGGAAAGGAGGCTGGATTTCCTTGCAGTGGCTTGAATACAGGCTCGTCTTTCATCTCACAAAATGATGCAATGACTGAATCCCCAGTGTAGACCCTAAAGAAAGCCCTAGAGTCCCACCTCATTTCGATGGAATGCCTCACATCCCTTTGTCACCTCGAGAGGCATGCGGAGTTCCCTGCTGCAAAACATGACGATACCTGACTCTTCACGAACATTGATAGGAATTCCAATATATCCCTATGGCTACTAGAAAGGGAACCTGTGTCTCCGGCGTCACCTCGAGAAGCTTCCCTTTTGCCCTGACAAGAATCGAAGAAATTCCTGAGGTGTTCCTCGTATTTAGACAGGAATCCTGACGTAGCTGAACAAACACGAGTTTTGAAGGGCCATCCCCACCGTAACTCATGAATATACCCCAGGTCCCCGACGCAACTCGAGAAAAACTATGAGACCTCTGCCTCTAAGCAAGATGAGGCCCGATTCCCCCGCATTGCATGAAGACCAATTCCGTGATCCCCATCAAACATGTAAGGAGCCTCGACTTGCTTGATGGATCTCGAGACAGTCCCCAAGAACACGGTCACAAGTCTAGAGGAACCCTTAGGTCACCGCAGCAACACGAAGGAGCTCCATGTACCCCAAATCAACTCGAGATGAGGCCCGAATCCCCTCCTTTGACTCCAGAGCCATCCCCCGTTCCCAATCAAACATGACCAGGGGCTTGACTTCCTTTAGGCAACTCCAGAGATTCCCTGAGATCACCGTCCCAAGTCTAGAGGAACACCAAGTTCAGAACAGCAACGCGAGGAATGCTCCCTGAACCCCAAATCTTCTCGAGATGAGAGCTGATTCCCTGGATTAGACTCAAGGCATATGCCATCTTTCCACAAGGCCCTCAAAGGAGGCGTCTGTTAGCAACAGGTATGTTGGAGGGACCATGAGTTTCCTGCCTCAAGTGGAATATAAACTGAGAAGCCCTGATTGGAAATGAGGCCGGATTTCCTTGTAGTGCCTTGAATACAGGATCGTCTTTCATCTCACAAAATGATGCCATGTCTGAATCCCCAGGGTAGACCCTAAAGAAAGCCCTAGAATCCCACCTGATTTCGACGGAATGCCTCACATCCCTTTGACACCTCCAGAGGCAAGCGGAGTTCACAGTTTCAAAACGTGACGATGCCTGACTCCTCATGAACATTGATAGGAATCCCAATAGCCCTGTGGCTACTGGAAAGGGACTCTGGGTTTCCGGCCTCATCTCGAGAGGTGTTCCTTTTGCCCTGCCAAGCCTCGAAGAGATACCTGAGGTGTCCCTCGTAACTAGACAGGAGTCCTGACATCGCTGAAGAAACACGAGTTTTGAAGGGCCATCCCCGCCGTAACTCGAGAATATACCCCAGGTCCACGCCGCAACTCTAGAAAAACCATGGGACTTCCCCTCGAAGCGAGATGAAGCACGATTCCCCTGCATTGAATGCAGAGCAATTCTGATATATCCATCAAACCTGTAAGGAGCCTCGACTTGCTTGATGGATCTCGAGACAGTCCCCAAGAACACTGTCACAAGTCTAGAGGGAACCTGAGCTCACCCCACCAACACGAAGAAGCTCCATGTACCCCAAATCAACTTGAGATGAGGGCCAAATCCCCTGCATTGAATGCAGAGCAATTCCGTGATCTCCATCAAACATGTAAGGAGCCTCGACTTGCTTGATGGATCTCGAGACAGTCACCCGTGAACATGGTCACATGTCTGGAGGGACACTGAAGCCACCCCAGCAACTCGAAGAAGCTCCATGTACTCGAAATCAACTCGAGATGAGGCCGAATACCCCTGCATTGACAACACAGCCATCCCTGTACAACATCAAACACGACCAGTGGCTTGACTTCCTTTAGGCAAATCCAGGGATTCCCCGAGAATACCGTCCCAATTCTAGAGGAATACCAAGTTCATCAGAGCAACTCAAGGAATGCCCCGTGTACTCCAAATCGTCTCAAGATCAGAGCTGATTCCCTGGCTTAGGCTTAAGCCGTATGTCAACTTCCCACAAGCCCCTCAAGAGGAGGCTTCTCTCAGCAAAAGGTATTTGGGAGGTATCCTGAGTTTGCTGCCTCATGTGGAATATACACCGAGAACACCTGACTTGAAAGTAGGCCGGACTTCCTTGCAGTGGCTTGAATACAGGCTCGTCTTTCACCTCATAAAATGAAGGGATGTCTGAATCCCCTGTGGAGACCCTGGAGAAAGCCCTAGGTCCATGCCTCATTTCAAGGGAATGCCTAATATCCCTTTGACACCTCGACAGGCACGCAGAGCTCACTGCTTCAAGATGTGAAGATGCCTGACTCCTCTTGAACATTGATAGGAATCCCAATATCCCTGTGGCTACTGGAAAGGGGCCCTGGATCCCCAGCCTCACCTGGAGAGGCGTCCATTTTACCCTGCCAAGCGTCGAAGAGATTCCTGATGTGTTCCTTGTAACTAAACTGGAGTCTTCACGTCGCTGAACAAACCCGAGTATTGAAGGGCCATCCCGGCCATAATTCGTGAATATACTCCAGGTCCCCACCGCAACCCGAGAAAAACCATGAGATATCCCCCTCGAAGCGAGATGAGGTCCGATTCCCCTGCATTGCATGCAGAGCAATTCCGTTATCCCCATCAAACTTGTAAGGAGCATCGACTTGCATGATAGATCTCGAGAAAGTCCCCAAGAAAACAGTTACAAGTCTAGAGAGACCCTGAGGTCACCCCAGCAACGCTAAGGAGCTTCATGTACACTAAATCAACAGGAGATGAGGCCCGATTCTCCTGCATTGAATCCAGAGTCTTTCCCCGTTCCCCATCAAACATGAGCAGTGGCTAGACTTCCTTTAGGCAACTCCAGAGACTCCAGGAGAACACCCTCCCAAGCCTTGAGGAACACCAAGTTCAGCACAGCAACTCGAGGAATGCTCCGTGCACCCCAAATCGTCTAGAGATGAGAGCTGATTCCTTGGCTTAGACTCAAGATGTATGCCAGCTTTCCACAAGCCCCTCAAGAGGAGGCTTCTCTCAGCAATAGTTATGTGGGAGGCACCCTGAGCTTACTGCCTCAAGTGGAATATACACCGAGCAGCCCTGACACGAATGGAAGCCGGATTTCCTTGCAGGGGCTTGAATACAGGCTCGTCTTTCATCTCACAAAATGAAGGGATGTCTGAATCCCCTGTGGAGACCCTAGAGAAAGCCCTACGTTCCGCCTCATTTCGAAGGTAAGCCTCACATCCTTTGACACCTCGGGAGGCACGCGGAGTTCACTGCTTCAAAAGGTGACGATGCCTGACTCCTCTTCAACATTGATAGGAAGCGCAATATCCCTGTGGCTACTGGAAAGGGACACTGGGTCTCCCGACTCACCTTGAGAAGCGTCCCATTTGCCCTGCCAAGCCTCGAAGAGACTCCTGAGGTGTCCCTCGTAACTAGACAGGAGTCCTGACGTCGCAGAACAAACACGAGTTTTGCAGGGCCATCCCCGCCTTAACTCGAGAATATACCCCAGGTCCCCTCCTCAACTCGAGAAAAAAAACCATGAGACTTCCCCCTAGAAGCGAGCTGAGGCCCGAATCCCCTGCGTCACATTCAGAGCAATTCCGTGATCCCCATTAAACATGTAAGGATCATCGACTTGCTTGATGGATCTCGAGACAGTCCCCAAGAATATGGTCACAAGTCTAGAGGGACCCTGAGGTCACTCCAGCAACGCGAAGTAGCTCCATGTACCCCAAATCAACTCGAGATGAGGCCCGATTCCCCTGCATTGACTCCACAGCCATCCGCCATTCCCCAACAAACACGACCATTAGCTTGACTTCATTTAGGCAACTGCAGAGATTCCCCGAGAACTCTGCCCGAAGTCTAAAGGAACAGCAAGTTCATCAGAGCAACTCGAGGAATGCCCCGTGTACTCCAAAACGTCTCAAGATGAATAGCTGATTCCCTGGCTTAGATTCAAGACATATTCCGAAATTCTGCAAGCCCCTCAACAGGAGGCATCTCTTAACAATACGTATGTGGAAGGGACCCTGAATTTGCTGCTTCAAGAGAAATATTCACCGAGAAGCCCTGACTTGAAAGGAGGCCGGATTTCCTTGCAGTGGCTTGAATACAGGCTCGTCTTTCTTCTCACAAGATGAGGGGATGTCTGAATCCACAGTGGAGACCCTAGAGAAAGCCCTAGTTCCCCATCTCATTCAACGGAATGCCTCACATCCCTTTGACACCTCGAGAGGTACGGTGAGTACACTTCTTGAAAATGTGAGGATGCCTGACTCCTCTTGAACTTTAATAGGAATCCCAAAATCCCTCTGGCTACTAGAAAGGGACACTGTGTCTCCGGCCTCACATCGAGAAACGTCCCTTTTGCCCTGACAAGAATCGAAGAGATTCCTGAGTTGTTCCTCGTATTTAGGCAGGAGTCCTGACGTAGCTGAACAAACACGAGTTTTGCAGGGCCCTCACCACCGTAACTCGTGAATATACCCCAGGTCACTGCCGCAACTCGAGAAAAATCACGAGACCTCCACTTCTAAGCAAGATGAGGCCCGATTCCCCCGCATTGCATGCAGAGCAATTCTGTTATCCCCATCAAACTTGTAAGGAGCATCGACTTGCATGATAGATCTCGAGAAAGTCCCCAAGAAAACGGTTACATGTCTAGAGGGACACTGAGGTCTCCCCAGGAACGCTAAGGAGCTCCATGTACCCTAAATCAACATGAGATGAGACCCGATTCCCCTGCATTGACTCCGGAGACTTCCCCAATTTCCTATCAATCACGACCAGTGGCTTGACTTCCTTTAGACAACTCCAGAGACTCCAGGAGAACACCCACCCAAGTCTTGAGGAACACCAAGTTCAGCACAGCAACTCGAGGAATGCTCCGTGTACCCCAAATCGTCTAGAGATGAGAGCTGATTCCCTGGCTTATATTCAAGACATATGCCAGCTTTCCACAAGCCCCTCAACAGGAGGCTTCTGTCAGCAATAAATATGTGGGAGGCATCCTGAGCTTGCTGCCTCAAGTGGAATATACACCGAGCAGCCCTGACACAGAAGGAGGATGGATTTCCTTGCAGTGGCTTGAATACAGGCTCGTCTTTCATCTCACAGGAAGAAGGGATGTCTGAATCCCCTGTGGAAACCCTAGAGAAAGCCCTACGTTCCCGCCTCATTACGAAGGAAAGCCTCACATCCCTTTGACAATTCGAGAGGCACGCGGAGTTCACTGCTTCAAAAGGTGACGATACCTGACTCTTCTTCAAAATTGATAGGAAGCGCAATATCCCTGTGGCTACTGGAAAGGGACCCTGGGTCTCCCGAATCACCTTGAGAAGCGTCCCATTTTCCCAGCCAAGCCTCGAAGAGACTCCTGAGGTGTCCCTCGTAACTAGACAGGAGTCCTGATGTCGCAGAACAAATACGAGTTTTGCAGGGCCATCCCAGCCTTAACTCGAGAATATACCCCAGGTCCCCATCGCAACTCGAGAAAAACCATGAGACTTCTCCCTAGAAGCGAGATGAGGCCCGAATCCCCTGCCTTGCATGCAAAGCAATTCCGTGATCACCATCAAACTTGTAAAGAGTATCAATTTGCTTGATGGATCTCGAGACAGTCCCCAAGAATACAGTCACAAGTCTAGAGGGACCCTGAGGTCACCCCAGCAACACGAAGAAGCTCCATGTACCCCAAATCAACTCAAGATGAGGCCCGAATCCCCTGCATTGCATGCAGAGCAATTCCGTGATCTCCATCAAATATGTATGGAACCTCGACTTGCTTGATGGATCTCGAGACAGTCCCGTGAACATGGTCACATGTCTGGAGGGTCACTGAAGTCACCCCAGCAACTCGAAGGAGCTCCATGTACTCCAAATCAACTCGAGATGAGGCCCGATTCCCCTGCATTGACTCCACAGCCATCCCCTGTACCCCATCAAACAGGACCAGTGGATTGAGTTCCTTTAGGCAAATCCAGAGATTCCACGAGAATACTGTCCCAAGTCTAGATGAACACCAAGTTCATCAGAGCAGCTCAAAGAATGCCCTGTGTACTCCAAATCGTCTCAAGATGAGAGCTGATTTCCTGGCTTAGACTCAAGACATATGCCACCTTTCCACAATCCCCTCAAGAGGAGGCGTCTCTTAGCAATAGGTGTTGAAGGGACCATGAGTTTGCTGCCTCAAGTGGAATATACCCCGAGAAACCCTGACTGGAAAGGAGGCTGGATTTCCTTGCAGTGGCTTGAATACAGGCTCGTCTTTCATCTCACAAAATGATGCAATGACTGAATCCCCAGTGTAGACCCTAAAGAAAGCCCTAGAGTCCCACCTCATTTCGATGGAATGCCTCACATCCCTTTGTCACCTCGAGAGGCATGCGGAGTTCCCTGCTGCAAAACATGACGATACCTGACTCTTCACGAACATTGATAGGAATTCCAATATCCCTATGGCTACTAGAAAGGGAACCTGTGTCTCCGGCGTCACCTCGAGAAGCTTCCCTTTTGCCCTGACAAGAATCGAAGAAATTCCTGAGGTGTTCCTCGTATTTAGACAGGAATCCTGACGTAGCTGAACAAACACGAGTTTTGAAGGGCCATCCCCACCGTAACTCATGAATATACCCCAGGTCCCCGACGCAACTCGAGAAAAACTATGAGACCTCTGCCTCTAAGCAAGATGAGGCCCGATTCCCCCGCATTGCATGAAGACCAATTCCGTGATCCCCATCAAACATGTAAGGAGCCTCGACTTGCTTGATGGATCTCGAGACAGTCCCCAAGAACACGGTCACAAGTCTAGAGGAACCCTTAGGTCACCGCAGCAACACGAAGGAGCTCCATGTACCCCAAATCAACTCGAGATGAGGCCCGAATCCCCTCCTTTGACTCCAGAGCCATCCCCCGTTCCCAATCAAACATGACCAGGGGCTTGACTTCCTTTAGGCAACTCCAGAGATTCCCTGAGATCACCGTCCCAAGTCTAGAGGAACACCAAGTTCAGAACAGCAACGCGAGGAATGCTCCCTGAACCCCAAATCTTCTCGAGATGAGAGCTGATTCCCTGGATTAGACTCAAGGCATATGCCATCTTTCCACAAGGCCCTCAAAGGAGGCGTCTGTTAGCAACAGGTATGTTGGAGGGACCATGAGTTTCCTGCCTCAAGTGGAATATAAACTGAGAAGCCCTGATTGGAAATGAGGCCGGATTTCCTTGCAGTGCCTTGAATACAGGATCGTCTTTCATCTCACAAAATGATGCCATGTCTGAATCCCCAGGGTAGACCCTAAAGAAAGCCCTAGAATCCCACCTGATTTCGACGGAATGCCTCACATCCCTTTGACACCTCCAGAGGCAAGCGGAGTTCACAGTTTCAAAACGTGACGATGCCTGACTCCTCATGAACATTGATAGGAATCCCAATAGCCCTGTGGCTACTGGAAAGGGACTCTGGGTTTCCGGCCTCATCTCGAGAGGTGTTCCTTTTGCCCTGCCAAGCCTCGAAGAGATACCTGAGGTGTCCCTCGTAACTAGACAGGAGTCCTGACATCGCTGAAGAAACACGAGTTTTGAAGGGCCATCCCCGCCGTAACTCGAGAATATACCCCAGGTCCACGCCGCAACTCTAGAAAAACCATGGGACTTCCCCTCGAAGCGAGATGAAGCACGATTCCCCTGCATTGAATGAATGCAGAGCAATTCTGATATATCCATCAAACCTGTAAGGAGCCTCGACTTGCTTGATGGATCTCGAGACAGTCCCCAAGAACACTGTCACAAGTCTAGAGGGAACCTGAGCTCACCCCACCAACACGAAGAAGCTCCATGTACCCCAAATCAACTTGAGATGAGGCCCAAATCCCCTGCATTGAATGCAGAGCAATTCCGTGATCTCCATCAAACATGTAAGGAGCCTCGACTTGCTTGATGGATCTCGAGACAGTCACCGTGAACATGGTCACATGTCTGGAGGGACACTGAAGCCACCCCAGCAACTCGAAGAAGCTCCATGTACTCGAAATCAACTCGAGATGAGGCCGAATACCCCTGCATTGACAACACAGCCATCCCTGTACAACATCAAACACGACCAGTGGCTTGACTTCCTTTAGGCAAATCCAGGGATTCCCCGAGAATACCGTCCCAATTCTAGAGGAATACCAAGTTCATCAGAGCAACTCAAGGAATGCCCCGTGTACTCCAAATCGTCTCAAGATCAGAGCTGATTCCCTGGCTTAGGCTTAAGCCGTATGTCAACTTCCCACAAGCCCCTCAAGAGGAGGCTTCTCTCAGCAAAAGGTATTTGGGAGGTATCCTGAGTTTGCTGCCTCATGTGGAATATACACCGAGAACACCTGACTTGAAAGTAGGCCGGACTTCCTTGCAGTGGCTTGAATACAGGCTCGTCTTTCACCTCATAAAATGAAGGGATGTCTGAATCCCCTGTGGAGACCCTGGAGAAAGCCCTAGGTCCATGCCTCATTTCAAGGGAATGCCTAATATCCCTTTGACACCTCGACAGGCACGCAGAGCTCACTGCTTCAAGATGTGAAGATGCCTGACTCCTCTTGAACATTGATAGGAATCCCAATATCCCTGTGGCTACTGGAAAGGGGCCCTGGATCCCCAGCCTCACCTGGAGAGGCGTCCATTTTACCCTGCCAAGCGTCGAAGAGATTCCTGATGTGTTCCTTGTAACTAAACTGGAGTCTTCACGTCGCTGAACAAACCCGAGTATTGAAGGGCCATCCCGGCCATAATTCGTGAATATACTCCAGGTCCCCACCGCAACCCGAGAAAAACCATGAGATATCCCCCTCGAAGCGAGATGAGGTCCGATTCCCCTGCATTGCATGCAGAGCAATTCCGTTATCCCCATCAAACTTGTAAGGAGCATCGACTTGCATGATAGATCTCGAGAAAGTCCCCAAGAAAACAGTTACAAGTCTAGAGAGACCCTGAGGTCACCCCAGCAACGCTAAGGAGCTTCATGTACACTAAATCAACAGGAGATGAGGCCCGATTCTCCTGCATTGAATCCAGAGTCTTTCCCCGTTCCCCATCAAACATGAGCAGTGGCTAGACTTCCTTTAGGCAACTCCAGAGACTCCAGGAGAACACCCTCCCAAGCCTTGAGGAACACCAAGTTCAGCACAGCAACTCGAGGAATGCTCCGTGCACCCCAAATCGTCGTCTAGAGATGAGAGCTGATTCCTTGGCTTAGACTCAAGATGTATGCCAGCTTTCCACAAGCCCCTCAAGAGGAGGCTTCTCTCAGCAATAGTTATGTGGGAGGCACCCTGAGCTTACTGCCTCAAGTGGAATATACACCGAGCAGCCCTGACACGAATGGAAGCCGGATTTCCTTGCAGGGGCTTGAATACAGGCTCGTCTTTCATCTCACAAAATGAAGGGATGTCTGAATCCCCTGTGGAGACCCTAGAGAAAGCCCTACGTTCCGCCTCATTTCGAAGGTAAGCCTCACATCCCTTTGACACCTCGGGAGGCACGCGGAGTTCACTGCTTCAAAAGGTGACGATGCCTGACTCCTCTTCAACATTGATAGGAAGCGCAATATCCCTGTGGCTACTGGAAAGGGACACTGGGTCTCCCGACTCACCTTGAGAAGCGTCCCATTTGCCCTGCCAAGCCTCGAAGAGACTCCTGAGGTGTCCCTCGTAACTAGACAGGAGGAGTCCTGACGTCGCAGAACAAACACGAGTTTTGCAGGGCCATCCCCCCGCCTTAACTCGAGAATATACCCCAGGTCCCCTCCTCAACTCGAGAAAAACCATGAGACTTCCCCCTAGAAGCGAGCTGAGGCCCGAATCCCCTGCGTCACATTCAGAGCAATTCCGTGATCCCCATTAAACATGTAAGGATCATCGACTTGCTTGATGGATCTCGAGACAGTCCCCAAGAATATGGTCACAAGTCTAGAGGGACCCTGAGGTCACTCCAGCAACGCGAAGTAGCTCCATGTACCCCAAATCAACTCGAGATGAGGCCCGATTCCCCTGCATTGACTCCACAGCCATCCGCCATTCCCCAACAAACACGACCATTAGCTTGACTTCATTTAGGCAACTGCAGAGATTCCCCGAGAACTCTGCCCGAAGTCTAAAGGAACAGCAAGTTCATCAGAGCAACTCGAGGAATGCCCCGTGTACTCCAAAACGTCTCAAGATGAAGAGCTGATTCCCTGGCTTAGATTCAAGACATATTCCGAAATTCTGCAAGCCCCTCAACAGGAGGCATCTCTTAACAATACGTATGTGGAAGGGACCCTGAATTTGCTGCTTCAAGAGAAATATTCACCGAGAAGCCCTGACTTGAAAGGAGGCCGGATTTCCTTGCAGTGGCTTGAATACAGGCTCGTCTTTCTTCTCACAAGATGAGGGGATGTCTGAATCCACAGTGGAGACCCTAGAGAAAGCCCTAGTTCCCCATCTCATTTCAACGGAATGCCTCACATCCCTTTGACACCTCGAGAGGTACGGTGAGTACACTTCTTGAAAATGTGAGGATGCCTGACTCCTCTTGAACTTTAATAGGAATCCCAAAATCCCTCTGGCTACTAGAAAGGGACACTGTGTCTCCGGCCTCACATCGAGAAACGTCCCTTTTGCCCTGACAAGAATCGAAGAGATTCCTGAGTTGTTCCTCGTATTTAGGCAGGAGTCCTGACGTAGCTGAACAAACACGAGTTTTGCAGGGCCCTCACCACCGTAACTCGTGAATATACCCCAGGTCACTGCCGCAACTCGAAAAAAATCACGAGACCTCCACTTCTAAGCAAGATGAGGCCCGATTCCCCCGCATTGCATGCAGAGCAATTCTGTTATCCCCATCAAACTTGTAAGGAGCATCGACTTGCATGATAGATCTCGAGAAAGTCCCCAAGAAAACGGTTACATGTCTAGAGGGACACTGAGGTCTCCCCAGGAACGCTAAGGAGCTCCATGTACCCTAAATCAACATGAGATGAGACCCGATTCCCCTGCATTGACTCCGGAGACTTCCCCAATTTCCTATCAATCACGACCAGTGGCTTGACTTCCTTTAGACAACTCCAGAGACTCCAGGAGAACACCCACCCAAGTCTTGAGGAACACCAAGTTCAGCACAGCAACTCGAGGAATGCTCCGTGTACCCCAAATCGTCTAGAGATGAGAGCTGATTCCCTGGCTTATATTCAAGACATATGCCAGCTTTCCACAAGCCCCTCAACAGGAGGCTTCTGTCAGCAATAAATATGTGGGAGGCATCCTGAGCTTGCTGCCTCAAGTGGAATATACACCGAGCAGCCCTGACACAGAAGGAGGATGGATTTCCTTGCAGTGGCTTGAATACAGGCTCGTCTTTCATCTCACAGGAAGAAGGGATGTCTGAATCCCCTGTGGAAACCCTAGAGAAAGCCCTACGTTCCCGCCTCATTACGAAGGAAAGCCTCACATCCCTTTGACAATTCGAGAGGCACGCGGAGTTCACTGCTTCAAAAGGTGACGATACCTGACTCTTCTTCAAAATTGATAGGAAGCGCAATATCCCTGTGGCTACTGGAAAGGGACCCTGGGTCTCCCGAATCACCTTGAGAAGCGTCCCATTTTCCCAGCCAAGCCTCGAAGAGACTCCTGAGGTGTCCCTCGTAACTAGACAGGAGTCCTGATGTCGCAGAACAAACAAATACAGTTTTGCAGGGCCATCCCAGCCTTAACTCGAGAATATACCCCAGGTCCCCATCGCAACTCGAGAAAAACCATGAGACTTCTCCCTAGAAGCGAGATGAGGCCCGAATCCCCTGCCTTGCATGCAAAGCAATTCCGTGATCACCATCAAACTTGTAAAGAGTATCAATTTGCTTGATGGATCTCGAGACAGTCCCCAAGAATACAGTCACAAGTCTAGAGGGACCCTGAGGTCACCCCAGCAACACGAAGAAGCTCCATGTACCCCAAATCAACTCAAGATGAGGCCCGAATCCCCTGCATTGCATGCAGAGCAATTCCGTGATCTCCATCAAATATGTATGGAACCTCGACTTGCTTGATGGATCTCGAGACAGTCCCGTGAACATGGTCACATGTCTGGAGGGTCACTGAAGTCACCCCAGCAACTCGAAGGAGCTCCATGTACTCCAAATCAACTCGAGATGAGGCCCGATTCCCCTGCATTGACTCCACAGCCATCCCCCTGTACCCCATCAAACAGGACCAGTGGATTGAGTTCCTTTAGGCAAATCCAGAGATTCCACGAGAATACTGTCCCAAGTCTAGATGAACACCAAGTTCATCAGAGCAGCTCAAAGAATGCCCTGTGTACTCCAAATCGTCTCAAGATGAGAGCTGATTTCCTGGCTTAGACTCAAGACATATGCCACCTTTCCACAATCCCCTCAAGAGGAGGCGTCTCTTAGCAATAGGTGTTGAAGGGACCATGAGTTTGCTGCCTCAAGTGGAATATACCCCGAGAAACCCTGACTGGAAAGGAGGCTGGATTTCCTTGCAGTGGCTTGAATACAGGCTCGTCTTTCATCTCACAAAATGATGCAATGACTGAATCCCCAGTGTAGACCCTAAAGAAAGCCCTAGAGTCCCACCTCATTTCGATGGAATGCCTCACATCCCTTTGTCACCTCGAGAGGCATGCGGAGTTCCCTGCTGCAAAACATGACGATACCTGACTCTTCACGAACAACATTGATAGGAATTCCAATATCCCTATGGCTACTAGAAAGGGAACCTGTGTCTCCGGCGTCACCTCGAGAAGCTTCCCTTTTGCCCTGACAAGAATCGAAGAAATTCCTGAGGTGTTCCTCGTATTTAGACAGGAATCCTGACGTAGCTGAACAAACACGAGTTTTGAAGGGCCATCCCCACCGTAACTCATGAATATACCCCAGGTCCCCGACGCAACTCGAGAAAAACTATGAGACCTCTGCCTCTAAGCAAGATGAGGCCCGATTTCCCCCGCATTGCATGAAGACCAATTCCGTGATCCCCATCAAACATGTAAGGAGCCTCGACTTGCTTGATGGATCTCGAGACAGTCCCCAAGAACACGGTCACAAGTCTAGAGGAACCCTTAGGTCACCGCAGCAACACGAAGGAGCTCCATGTACCCCAAATCAACTCGAGATGAGGCCCGAATCCCCTCCTTTGACTCCAGAGCCATCCCCCGTTCCCAATCAAACATGATGACCAGGGGCTTGACTTCCTTTAGGCAACTCCAGAGATTCCCTGAGATCACCGTCCCAAGTCTAGAGGAACACCAAGTTCAGAACAGCAACGCGAGGAATGCTCCCTGAACCCCAAATCGTCTCGAGATGAGAGCTGATTCCCTGGATTAGACTCAAGGCATATGCCATCTTTCCACAAGGCCCTCAAAGGAGGCGTCTGTTAGCAACAGGTATGTTGGAGGGACCATGAGTTTCCTGCCTCAAGTGGAATATAAACTGAGAAGCCCTGATTGGAAATGAGGCCGGATTTCCTTGCAGTGCCTTGAATACAGGCTCGTCTTTCATCTCACAAAATGATGCCATGTCTGAATCCCCAGGGTAGACCCTAAAGAAAGCCCTAGAATCCCACCTGATTTCGACGGAATGCCTCACATCCCTTTGACACCTCCAGAGGCAAGCGGAGTTCACAGTTTCAAAACGTGACGATGCCTGACTCCTCATGAACATTGATAGGATCCCAATAGCCCTGTGGCTACTGGAAAGGGACTCTGGGTTTCCGGCCTCATCTCGAGAGGTGTTCCTTTTGCCCTGCCAAGCCTCGAAGAGATACCTGAGGTGTCCCTCGTAACTAGACAGGAGTCCTGACATCGCTGAAGAAACACGAGTTTTGAAGGGCCATCCCCGCCGTAACTCGAGAATATACCCCAGGTCCACGCCGCAACTCTAGAAAAACCATGGGACTTCCCCTCGAAGCGAGATGAAGCACGATTCCCCTGCATTGAATGCAGAGCAATTCTGATATATCCATCAAACCTGTAAGGAGCCTCGACTTGCTTGATGGATCTCGAGACAGTCCCCAAGAACACTGTCACAAGTCTAGAGGGAACCTGAGCTCACCCCACCAACACGAAGAAGCTCCATGTACCCCAAATCAACTTGAGATGAGGCCCGAATCCCCTGCATTGAATGCAGAGCAATTCCGTGATCTCCATCAAACATGTAAGGAGCCTCGACTTGCTTGATGGATCTCGAGACAGTCACCGTGAACATGGTCACATGTCTGGAGGGACACTGAAGCCACCCCAGCAACTCGAAGAAGCTCCATGTACTCGAAATCAACTCGAGATGAGGCCGAATACCCCTGCATTGACAACACAGCCATCCCTGTACAACATCAAACACGACCAGTGGCTTGACTTCCTTTAGGCAAATCCAGGGATTCCCCGAGAATACCGTCCCAATTCTAGAGGAATACCAAGTTCATCAGAGCAACTCAAGGAATGCCCCGTGTACTCCAAATCGTCTCAAGATCAGAGCTGATTCCCTGGCTTAGGCTTAAGCCGTATGTCAACTTCCCACAAGCCCCTCAAGAGGAGGCTTCTCTCAGCAAAAGGTATTTGGGAGGTATCCTGAGTTTGCTGCCTCATGTGGAATATACACCGAGAACACCTGACTTGAAAGTAGGCCGGACTTCCTTGCAGTGGCTTGAATACAGGCTCGTCTTTTCTCTCAAAATGAAGGGATGTCTGAATCCCCTGTGGAGACCCTGGAGAAAGCCCTAGGTCCATGCCTCATTTCAAGGGAATGCCTAATATCCCTTTGACACCTCGACAGGCACGCAGAGCTCACTGCTTCAAGATGTGAAGATGCCTGACTCCTCTTGAACATTGATAGGAATCCCAATATCCCTGTGGCTACTGGAAAGGGGCCCTGGATCCCCAGCCTCACCTGGAGAGGCGTCCATTTTACCCTGCCAAGCGTCGAAGAGATTCCTGATGTGTTCCTTGTAACTAAACTGGAGTCTTCACGTCGCTGAACAAACCCGAGTATTGAAGGGCCATCCCGGCCATAATTCGTGAATATACTCCAGGTCCCCACCGCAACCCGAGAAAAACCATGAGATATCCCCCTCGAAGCGAGATGAGGTCCGATTCCCCTGCATTGCATGCAGAGCAATTCCGTTATCCCCATCAAACTTGTAAGGAGCATCGACTTGCATGATAGATCTCGAGAAAGTCCCCAAGAAAACAGTTACAAGTCTAGAGAGACCCTGAGGTCACCCCAGCAACGCTAAGGAGCTTCATGTACCCTAAATCAACAGGAGATGAGGCCCGATTCCCCTGCATTGAATCCAGAGTCTTTCCCCGTTCCCCATCAAACATGAGCAGTGGCTAGACTTCCTTTAGGCAACTCCAGAGACTCCAGGAGAACACCCTCCCAAGCCTTGAGGAACACCAAGTTCAGCACAGCAACTCGAGGAATGCTCCGTGCACCCCAAATCGTCTAGAGATGAGAGCTGATTCCTGGCTTAGACTCAAGATGTATGCCAGCTTTCCACAAGCCCCTCAAGAGGAGGCTTCTCTCAGCAATAGTTATGTGGGAGGCACCCTGAGCTTACTGCCTCAAGTGGAATATACACCGAGCAGCCCTGACACGAATGGAAGCCGGATTTCCTTGCAGTGGCTTGAATACAGGCTCGTCTTTCATCTCACAAAATGAAGGGATGTCTGAATCCCCTGTGGAGACCCTAGAGAAAGCCCTACGTTTCCGCCTCATTTCGAAGGTAAGCCTCACATCCCTTTGACACCTCGAGAGGCACGCGGAGTTCACTGCTTCAAAAGGTGACGATGCCTGACTCTCTTCTTCAAAATTGATAGGAAGCGCAATATCCCTGTGGCTACTGGAAAGGGACCCTGGGTCTCCCGAATCACCTTGAGAAGCGTCCCATTTGCCCTGCCAAGCCTCGAAGAGACTCCTGAGGTGTCCCTCGTAACTAGACAGGAGTCCTGATGTCGCAGAACAAACACGAGTTTTGCAGGGCCATCCCAGCCTTAACTCGAGAATATACCCCAGGTCCCCATCGCAACTCGAGAAAAACCATGAGACTTCTCCCTAGAAGCGAGATGAGGCCCGAATCCCCTGCCTTGCATGCAAAGCAATTCCGTGATCACCATCAAACTTGTAAAGAGTATCAATTTGCTTGATGGATCTCGAGACAGTCCCCAAGAATACAGTCACAAGTAGAGGGACCCTGAGGTCACCCCAGCAACACGAAGAAGCTCCATGTACCCCAAATCAACTCAAGATGAGGCCCGAATCCCCTGCATTGCATGCAGAGCAATTCCGTGATCTCCATCAAATATGTATGGAACCTCGACTTGCTTGATGGATCTCGAGACAGTCCCGTGAACATGGTCACATGTCTGGAGGGTCACTGAAGTCACCCCAGCAACTCGAAGGAGCTCCATGTACTCCAAATCAACTCGAGATGAGGCCCGATTCCCCTGCATTGACTCCACAGCCATCCCCTGTACCCCATCAAACAGGACCAGTGGATTGAGTTCCTTTAGGCAAATCCAGAGATTCCACGAGAATACTGTCCCAAGTCTAGATGAACACCAAGTTCATCAGAGCAGCTCAAAGAATGCCCTGTGTACTCCAAATCGTCTCAAGATGAGAGCTGATTTCCTGGCTTAGACTCAAGACATATGCCACCTTTCCACAATCCCCTCAAGAGGAGGCGTCTCTTAGCAATAGGTGTTGAAGGGACCATGAGTTTGCTGCCTCAAGTGGAATATACCCCGAGAAACCCTGACTGGAAAGGAGGCTGGATTTCCTTGCAGTGGCTTGAATACAGGCTCGTCTTTCATCTCACAAAATGATGCAATGACTGAATCCCCAGTGTAGACCCTAAAGAAAGCCCTAGAGTCCCACCTCATTTCGATGGAATGCCTCACATCCCTTTGTCACCTCGAGAGGCATGCGGAGTTCCCTGCTGCAAAACATGACGATACCTGACTCTTCACGAACATTGATAGGAATTCCAATATCCCTATGGCTACTAGAAAGGGAACCTGTGTCTCCGGCGTCACCTCGAGAAGCTTCCCTTTTGCCCTGACAAGAATCGAAGAAATTCCTGAGGTGTTCCTCGTATTTAGACAGGAATCCTGACGTAGCTGAACAAACACGAGTTTTGAAGGGCCATCCCCACCGTAACTCATGAATATACCCCAGGTCCCCGACGCAACTCGAGAAAAACTATGAGACCTCTGCCTCTAAGCAAGATGAGGCCCGATTCCCCCGCATTGCATGAAGACCAATTCCGTGATCCCCATCAAACATGTAAGGAGCCTCGACTTGCTTGATGGATCTCGAGACAGTCCCCAAGAACACGGTCACAAGTCTAGAGGAACCCTTAGGTCACCGCAGCAACACGAAGGAGCTCCATGTACCCCAAATCAACTCGAGATGAGGCCCGAATCCCCTCCTTTGACTCCAGAGCCATCCCCCGTTCCCAATCAAACATGACCAGGGGCTTGACTTCCTTTAGGCAACTCCAGAGATTCCCTGAGATCACCGTCCCAAGTCTAGAGGAACACCAAGTTCAGAACAGCAACGCGAGGAATGCTCCCTGAACCCCAAATCGTCTCGAGATGAGAGCTGATTCCCTGGATTAGACTCAAGGCATATGCCATCTTTCCACAAGGCCCTCAAAGGAGGCGTCTGTTAGCAACAGGTATGTTGGAGGGACCATGAGTTTCCTGCCTCAAGTGGAATATAAACTGAGAAGCCCTGATTGGAAATGAGGCCGGATTTCCTTGCAGTGCCTTGAATACAGGCTCGTCTTTCATCTCACAAAATGATGCCATGTCTGAATCCCCAGGGTAGACCCTAAAGAAAGCCCTAGAATCCCACCTGATTTCGACGGAATGCCTCACATCCCTTTGACACCTCCAGAGGCAAGCGGAGTTCACAGTTTCAAAACGTGACGATGCCTGACTCCTCATGAACATTGATAGGAATCCCAATAGCCCTGTGGCTACTGGAAAGGGACTCTGGGTTTCCGGCCTCATCTCGAGAGGTGTTCCTTTTGCCCTGCCAAGCCTCGAAGAGATACCTGAGGTGTCCCTCGTAACTAGACAGGAGTCCTGACATCGCTGAAGAAACACGAGTTTTGAAGGGCCATCCCCGCCGTAACTCGAGAATATACCCCAGGTCCACGCCGCAACTCTAGAAAAACCATGGGACTTCCCCTCGAAGCGAGATGAAGCACGATTCCCCTGCATTGAATGCAGAGCAATTCTGATATATCCATCAAACCTGTAAGGAGCCTCGACTTGCTTGATGGATCTCGAGACAGTCCCCAAGAACACTGTCACAAGTCTAGAGGGAACCTGAGCTCACCCCACCAACACGAAGAAGCTCCATGTACCCCAAATCAACTTGAGATGAGGCCCGAATCCCCTGCATTGAATGCAGAGCAATTCCGTGATCTCCATCAAACATGTAAGGAGCCTCGACTTGCTTGATGGATCTCGAGACAGTCACCGTGAACATGGTCACATGTCTGGAGGGACACTGAAGCCACCCCAGCAACTCGAAGAAGCTCCATGTACTCGAAATCAACTCGAGATGAGGCCGAATACCCCTGCATTGACAACACAGCCATCCCTGTACAACATCAAACACGACCAGTGGCTTGACTTCCTTTAGGCAAATCCAGGGATTCCCCGAGAATACCGTCCCAATTCTAGAGGAATACCAAGTTCATCAGAGCAACTCAAGGAATGCCCCGTGTACTCCAAATCGTCTCAAGATCAGAGCTGATTCCCTGGCTTAGGCTTAAGCCGTATGTCAACTTCCCACAAGCCCCTCAAGAGGAGGCTTCTCTCAGCAAAAGGTATTTGGGAGGTATCCTGAGTTTGCTGCCTCATGTGGAATATACACCGAGAACACCTGACTTGAAAGTAGGCCGGACTTCCTTGCAGTGGCTTGAATACAGGCTCGTCTTTCACCTCATAAAATGAAGGGATGTCTGAATCCCCTGTGGAGACCCTGGAGAAAGCCCTAGGTCCATGCCTCATTTCAAGGGAATGCCTAATATCCCTTTGACACCTCGACAGGCACGCAGAGCTCACTGCTTCAAGATGTGAAGATGCCTGACTCCTCTTGAACATTGATAGGAATCCCAATATCCCTGTGGCTACTGGAAAGGGGCCCTGGATCCCCAGCCTCACCTGGAGAGGCGTCCATTTTACCCTGCCAAGCGTCGAAGAGATTCCTGATGTGTTCCTTGTAACTAAACTGGAGTCTTCACGTCGCTGAACAAACCCGAGTATTGAAGGGCCATCCCGGCCATAATTCGTGAATATACTCCAGGTCCCCACCGCAACCCGAGAAAAACCATGAGATATCCCCCTCGAAGCGAGATGAGGTCCGATTCCCCTGCATTGCATGCAGAGCAATTCCGTTATCCCCATCAAACTTGTAAGGAGCATCGACTTGCATGATAGATCTCGAGAAAGTCCCCAAGAAAACAGTTACAAGTCTAGAGAGACCCTGAGGTCACCCCAGCAACGCTAAGGAGCTTCATGTACACTAAATCAACAGGAGATGAGGCCCGATTCTCCTGCATTGAATCCAGAGTCTTTCCCCGTTCCCCATCAAACATGAGCAGTGGCTAGACTTCCTTTAGGCAACTCCAGAGACTCCAGGAGAACACCCTCCCAAGCCTTGAGGAACACAAGTTCAGCACAGCAACTCGAGGAATGCTCCGTGCACCCCAAATCGTCTAGAGATGAGAGCTGATTCCTTGGCTTAGACTCAAGATGTATGCCAGCTTTCCACAAGCCCCTCAAGAGGAGGCTTCTCTCAGCAATAGTTATGTGGGAGGCACCCTGAGCTTACTGCCTCAAGTGGAATATACACCGAGCAGCCCTGACACGAATGGAAGCCGGATTTCCTTGCAGTGGCTTGAATACAGGCTCGTCTTTCATCTCACAAAATGAAGGGATGTCTGAATCCCCTGTGGAGACCCTAGAGAAAGCCCTACGTTCCGCCTCATTTCGAAGGTAAGCCTCACATCCGTTTGACACCTCGGGAGGCACGCGGAGTTCACTGCTTCAAAAGGTGACGATGCCTGACTCCTCTTCAACATTGATAGGAAGCGCAATATCCCTGTGGCTACTGGAAAGGGACACTGGGTCTCCCGACTCACCTTGAGAAGCGTCCCATTTGCCCTGCCAAGCCTCGAAGAGACTCCTGAGGTGTCCCTCGTAACTAGACAGGAGTCCTGACGTCGCAGAACAAACACGAGTTTTGCAGGGCCATCCCCGCCTTAACTCGAGAATATACCCCAGGTCCCCTCCTCCTCAACTCGAGAAAAACCATGAGACTTCCCCCTAGAAGCGAGCTGAGGCCCGAATCCCCTGCGTCACATTCAGAGCAATTCCGTGATCCCCATTAAACATGTAAGGATCATCGACTTGCTTGATGGATCTCGAGACAGTCCCCAAGAATATGGTCACAAGTCTAGAGGGACCCTGAGGTCACTCCAGCAACGCGAAGTAGCTCCATACCCCAAATCAACTCGAGATGAGGCCCGATTCCCCTGCATTGACTCCACAGCCATCCGCCATTCCCCACTGAAGCCACCCCAAACACGACCATTAGCTTGACTTCATTTAGGCAACTGCAGAGATTCCCCGAGAACTCTGCCCGAAGTCTAAAGGAACAGCAAGTTCATCAGAGCAACTCGAGGAATGCCCCGTGTACTCCAAAACGTCTCAAGATGAATAGCTGATTCCCTGGCTTAGATTCAAGACATATTCCGAAATTCTGCAAGCCCCTCAACAGGAGGCATCTCTTAACAATACGTATGTGGAAGGGACCCTGAATTTGCTGCTTCAAGAGAAATATTCACCGAGAAGCCCTGACTTGAAAGGAGGCCGGATTTCCTTGCAGTGGCTTGAATACAGGCTCGTCTTTCTTCTCACAAGATGATGGGGATGTCTGAATCCACAGTGGAGACCCTAGAGAAAGCCCTAGTTCCCCATCTCATTTCAACGGAATGCCTCACATCCCTTTGACACCTCGAGAGGTACGGTGAGTACACTTCTTGAAAATGTGAGGATGCCTGACTCCTCTTGAACTTTAATAGGAATCCCAAAATCCCTCTGGCTACTAGAAAGGGACACTGTGTCTCCGGCCTCACATCGAGAAACGTCCCTTTTGCCCTGACAAGAATCGAAGAGATTCCTGAGGTGTTCCTCGTATTTAGGCAGGAGTCCTGACGTAGCTGAACAAACACGAGTTTTGCAGGGCCATCACCACCGTAACTCGTGAATATACCCCAGGTCACCGCCGCAACTCGAGAAAAATCATGAGACCTCCACTTCTAAGCAAGATGAGGCCCGATTCCCCCGCATTGCATGCAGAGCAATTCTGTTATCCCCATCAAACTTGTAAGGAGCATCGACTTGCATGATAGATCTCGAGAAAGTCCCCAAGAAAACGGTTACATGTCTAGAGGGACACTGAGGTCTCCCCAGGAACGCTAAGGAGCTCCATGTACCCTAAATCAACATGAGATGAGACCCGATTCCCCTGCATTGACTCCGGAGACTTCCCCAATTTCCTATCAATCACGACCAGTGGCTTGACTTCCTTTAGACAACTCCAGAGACTCCAGGAGAACACCCTCCCAAGTCTTGAGGAACACCAAGTTCAGCACAGCAACTCGAGGAATGCTCCGTGTACCCCAAATCGTCTAGAGATGAGAGCTGATTCCCTGGCTTAGACTCAAGACATATGCCAGCTTTCCACAAGCCCCTCAAGAGGAGGCTTCTGTCAGCAATAAAATATGTGGGAGGCACCCTGAGTTTGCTGCCTCAAGTGGAATATACACCGAGAGAAGCCCTGATTGCCCTGACAAGGAGGGATGGATTTCCTTGCAGTGGCTTGAATACAGGCTCGTCTTTCATCTCACAAAATGAAGGGATGTCTGAATCCCCTGTGGAGACCCTAGAGAAAGCCCTACGTTCCCGCCTCATTTCGAAGGAAAGCCTCACATCCCTTTGACACCTCGAGAGGCACGCGGAGTTCACTGCTTCAAAAGGTGACGATGCCTGACTCCTCTTCAACATTGATAGGAAGCGCAATATCCCTGTGGCTACTGGAAAGGGACACTGGGTCTCCCGACTCACCTTGAGAAGCGTCCCATTTGCCCTGCCAAGCCTCGAAGAGACTCCTGAGGTGTCCCTCGTAACTAGACAGGAGTCCTGACGTCGCAGAACAAACACGAGTTTTGCAGGGCCATCCCCGCCTTAACTCGAGAATATACCCCAGGTCCCCTCCGCAACTCGAGAAAAACCATGAGACTTCCCCCTAGAAGCGAGATGAGGCCCGAATCCCCTGCCTTGCATGCAAGCAATTCCGTGATCACCATCAAACTTGTAAAGAGTATCAATTTGCTTGATGATCTCGAGACAGTCCCCATTAAGTCACATGTAGAGGGACCCTGAATCATCGAAGAGCTCCATGTACCCCAAATTGATGAGGCCCGAATCCCCTGCATTGATGCAGAGCAATTCCGTGATCTCCCCAAATATGTATGGAGCCTCGACTTGCTTGATGGATCTCGAGACAGGGACCCTGAACATGGTCACATGTCTGGAGGGTCACTGAAGTCACGCGAAGTAGCTCCATGTACTCCAAATCAACTCGAGATGAGGCCCGATTCCCCTGCATTGACTCCACAGCCATCCCCTGTACCCCATCAAACACGACCAGTGGCTTGACTTCCTTTAGGCAAATCCAGAGATTCCCCGAGAATACTGTCCCAAGTCTAGAGGAACACCAAGTTCATCAGAGCAACTCAAGGAATGCCCCGTGTACTCCAAATCGTCTCAAGATGAAGAGCTGATTCCCTGGCTTAGACTCAAGACATATTCCACCTTTCCACAAGCCCCTCAAGAGGAGGCGTCTCTTAGCAATAGTATGTGGAAGGGACCCTGAATTTGCTGCCTCAAGTGAAATATCACCGAGAAACCCTGACTTGAAAGGAGGCCGGATTTCCTTGCAGTGGCTTGAATACAGGCTCGTCTTTCTTCTCACAAAATGATGGGATGTCTGAATCCCCAGTGGAGACCCTAGAGAAAGCCCTAGAGTCCCCATCTCATTTCAACGGAATGCCTCACATCCCTTTGACACCTCGAGAGGCATACGTGAGTTCACTGCTTGAAAATGTGAGGATGCCTGACTCCTCTTGAACATTGATAGGAATCCCAATATCCCTCTGGCTACTAGAAAGGGACACTGTGTCTCCGGCCTCACCTCGAGAAGCGTCCCTTTTGCCCTGACAAGAATCGAAGAGATTCCTGAGGTGTTCCTCGTATTTAGACAGGAGTCCTGACGTCGCTGAACAAACACGAGTTTTGAAGGGCCATCCCACCGTAACTCGTGAATATACCCCAGGTCACCGCCGCAACTCGAGAAAAATCATGAGACCTCCCTCTAAGCAAGATGAGGCCCGATTCCCCCGCATTGCATGCAGAGCAATTCGTTATCCCCATCAAACTTGTAAGGAGCATCGACTTGCATGATAGATCTCGAGAAAGTCCCCAAGAAAACGGTTACAAGTCTAGAGGGACCTGAGGTCTCCCCAGGAACGCTAAGGAGCTCCATGTACCCTAAATCAACATGAGATGAGGACCCGATTCCCCTGCATTGACTCCAGAGACTTCCCCAATTTCCTATCAAACATGACCAGTGGCTTGACTTCCTTTAGGCAACTCCAGAGACTCCAGGAGAACACCCTCCCAAGTCTTGAGGAACACCAAGTTCAGCACAGCAACTCGAGGAATGCTCCGTGTACCCCAAATCGTCTAGAGATGAGAGCTGATTCCCTGGCTTAGACTCAAGACATATGCCAGCTTTCCACAAGCCCCTCAACAGGAGGCTTCTGTCAGCAATAAATATGTGGGAGGCATCCTGAGCTTGCTGCCTCAAGTGGAATATACACCGAGCAGCCCTGACAGAAGGAGGGCCGGATTTCCTTGCAGTGGCTTGAATACAGGCTCGTCTTTCATCTCACAAATGAAGGGATGTCTGAATCCCCTGTGGAAACCCTAGAGAAAGCCCTACGTTCCCGCCTCATTTCGAAGGAAAGCCTCACATCCCTTTGACACCTCGAGAGGCACGCGGAGTTCACTGCTTCAAAAGGTGACGATGCCTGACTCTTCTTCAAAATTGATAGGAAGCGCAATATCCCTGTGGCTACTGGAAAGGGACCCTGGGTCTCCCGACTCACCTTGAGAAGCGTCCCATTTTTGCCCTGCCAAGCCTCGAAGAGACTCCTGAGGTGTCCCTCGTAACTAGACAGGAGTCCTGATGTCGCAGAACAAACACGAGTTTTGCAGGGCCATCCCAGCCTTAACTCGAGAATATACCCCAGGTCCCCATCGCAACTCGAGAAAAACCATGAGACTTCTCCCTAGAAGCGAGATGAGGCCCGAATCCCCTGCCTTGCATGCAAAGCAATTCCGTGATCACCATCAAACTTGTAAAGAGTATCAATTTGCTTGATGGATCTCGAGACAGTCCCCAAGAATACAGTCACAAGTCTAGAGGGACCCTGAGGTCACCCCAGCAACACGAAGAAGCTCCATGTACCCCAAATCAACTCAAGATGAGGCCCGAATCCCCTGCATTGCATGCAGAGCAATTCCGTGATCTCCATCAAATATGTATGGAACCTCGACTTGCTTGATGGATCTCGAGACAGTCCCGTGAACATGGTCACATGTCTGGAGGGTCACTGAAGTCACCCCAGCAACTCGAAGGAGCTCCATGTACTCCAAATCAACTCGAGATGAGGCCCGATTCCCCTGCATTGACTCCACAGCCATCCCCTGTACCCCATCAAACAGGACCAGTGGATTGACTTCCTTTAGGCAAATCCAGAGATTCCACGAGAATACTGTCCCAAGTCTAGATGAACACCAAGTTCATCAGAGCAGCTCAAAGAATGCCCCGTGTACTCCAAATCGTCTCAAGATGAGAGCTGATTTCCTGGCTTAGACTCAAGACATATGCCACCTTTCCACAATCCCCTCAAGAGGAGGCGTCTCTTAGCAATAGGTGTTGAAGGGACCATGAGTTTGCTGCCTCAAGTGGAATATACCCCGAGAAACCCTGACTGGAAAGGAGGCTGGATTTCCTTGCAGTGGCTTGAATACAGGCTCGTCTTTCATCTCACAAAATGATGCAATGACTGAATCCCCAGTGTAGACCCTAAAGAAAGCCCTAGAGTCCCACCTCATTTCGATGGAATGCCTCACATCCCTTTGTCACCTCGAGAGGCATGCGGAGTTCCCTGCTGCAAAACATGACGATACCTGACTCTTCACGAACATTGATAGGAATTCCAATATCCCTGTGGCTACTAGAAAGGGAACCTGTGTCTCCGGCGTCACCTCGAGAAGCTTCCCTTTTGCCCTGACAAGAATCGAAGAAATTCCTGAGGTGTTCCTCGTATTTAGACAGGAATCCTGACGTAGCTGAACAAACACGAGTTTTGAAGGGCCATCCCCACCGTAACTCATGAATATACCCCAGGTCCCCGACGCAACTCGAGAAAAACTATGAGACCTCTGCCTCTAAGCAAGATGAGGCCCGATTCCCCCGCATTGCATGAAGACCAATTCCGTGATCCCCATCAAACATGTAAGGAGCCTCGACTTGCTTGATGGATCTCGAGACAGTCCCCAAGAACACGGTCACAAGTCTAGAGGAACCCTTAGGTCACCGCAGCAACACGAAGGAGCTCCATGTACCCCAAATCAACTCGAGATGAGCCCGAATCCCCTCCTTTGACTCCAGAGCCATCCCCCGTTCCCAATCAAACATGACAGGGGCTTGACTTCCTTTAGGCAACTCCAGAGATTCCCTGAGATCACCGTCCCAAGTCTAGAGGAACACCAAGTTCAGAACAGCAACGCGAGGAATGCTCCCTGAACCCCAAATCGTCTCGAGATGAGAGCTGATTCCCTGGATTAGACTCAAGGCATATGCCATCTTTCCACAAGGCCCTCAAAGGAGGCGTCTGTTAGCAACAGGTATGTTGGAGGGACCATGAGTTTCCTGCCTCAAGTGGAATATAAACTGAGAAGCCCTGATTGGAAATGAGGCCGGATTTCCTTGCAGTGCCTTGAATACAGGCTCGTCTTTCATCTCACAAAATGATGCCATGTCTGAATCCCAGGGTAGACCCTAAAGAAAGCCCTAGAATCCCACCTGATTTCGACGGAATGCCTCACATCCCTTTGACACCTCCAGAGGCAAGCGGAGTTCACAGTTTCAAAACGTGACGATGCCTGACTCCTCATGAACATTGATAGGAATCCCAATAGCCCTGTGGCTACTGGAAAGGGACTCTGGGTTTCCGGCCTCATCTCGAGAGGTGTTCCTTTTGCCCTGCCAAGCCTCGAAGAGATACCTGAGGTGTCCCTCGTAACTAGACAGGAGTCCTGACATCGCTGAAGAAACACGAGTTTTGAAGGGCCATCCCCGCCGTAACTCGAGAATATACCCCAGGTCCACGCCGCAACTCTAGAAAAACCATGGGACTTCCCCTCGAAGCGAGATGAAGCACGATTCCCCTGCATTGAATGCAGAGCAATTCTGATATATCCATCAAACCTGTAAGGAGCCTCGACTTGCTTGATGGATCTCGAGACAGTCCCCAAGAACACTGTCACAAGTCTAGAGGGAACCTGAGCTCACCCCACCAACACGAAGAAGCTCCATGTACCCCAAATCAACTTGAGATGAGGCCCGAATCCCCTGCATTGAATGCAGAGCAATTCCGTGATCTCCATCAAACATGTAAGGAGCCTCGACTTGCTTGATGGATCTCGAGACAGTCACCGTGAACATGGTCACATGTCTGGAGGGACACTGAAGCCACCCCAGCAACTCGAAGAAGCTCCATGTACTCGAAATCAACTCGAGATGAGGCCGAATACCCCTGCATTGACAACACAGCCATCCCTGTACAACATCAAACACGACCAGTGGCTTGACTTCCTTTAGGCAAATCCAGGGATTCCCCGAGAATCTCGTCCCAAGTCTAGAGGAATACCAAGTTCATCAGAGCAACTCAAGGAATGCCCCGTGTACTCCAAATCGTCTCAAGATCAGAGCTGATTCCCTGGCTTAGGCTTAAGCCGTATGTCAACTTCCCACAAGCCCCTCAAGAGGAGGCTTCTCTCAGCAAAAGGTATTTGGGAGGTATCCTGAGTTTGCTGCCTCATGTGGAATATACACCGAGAACACCTGACTTGAAAGTAGGCCGGACTTCCTTGCAGTGGCTTGAATACAGGCTCGTCTTTCACCTCATAAAATGAAGGGATGTCTGAATCCCCTGTGGAGACCCTGGAGAAAGCCCTAGGTCCCATGCCTCATTTCAAGGGAATGCCTAATATCCCTTTGACACCTCGACAGGCACGCAGAGCTCACTGCTTCAAGATGTGAAGATGCCTGACTCCTCTTGAACATTGATAGGAATCCCAATATCCCTGTGGCTACTGGAAAGGGCCCTGGATCCCCAGCCTCACCTGGAGAGGCGTCCATTTTACCCTGCCAAGCGTCGAAGAGATTCCTGATGTGTTCCTTGTAACTAAACTGGAGTCTTCACGTCGCTGAACAAACCCGAGTATTGAAGGGCCATCCCGGCCATAATTCGTGAATATACTCCAGGTCCCCACCGCAACCCGAGAAAAACCATGAGATATCCCCCTCGAAGCGAGATGAGGTCCGATTCCCCTGCATTGCATGCAGAGCAATTCCGTTATCCCCATCAAACTTGTAAGGAGCATCGACTTGCATGATAGATCTCGAGAAAGTCCCCAAGAAAACAGTTACAAGTCTAGAGAGACCCTGAGGTCACCCCAGCAACGCTAAGGAGCTTCATGTACACTAAATCAACAGGAGATGAGGCCCGATTCTCCTGCATTGAATCCAGAGTCTTTCCCCGTTCCCCATCAAACACGAGCAGTGGCTAGACTTCCTTTAGGCAACTCCAGAGACTCCAGGAGAACACCCTCCCAAGCCTTGAGGAACACCAAGTTCAGCACAGAAACTCGAGGAATGCTCCGTGCACCCCAAATCGTCTAGAGATGAGAGCTGATTCCTTGGCTTAGACTCAAGATGTATGCCAGCTTTCCACAAGCCCCTCAAGAGGAGGCTTCTCTCAGCAATAGTTATGTGGGAGGCACCCTGAGCTTGCTGCCTCAAGTGGAATATACACCGAGCAGCCCTGACACGAATGGAAGCCGGATTTCCTTGCAGTGGCTTGAATACAGGCTCGTCTTTCATCTCACAAAATGAAGGGATGTCTGAATCCCCTGTGGAGACCCTAGAGAAAGCCCTACGTTCCGCCTCATTTCGAAGGTAAGCCTCACATCCCGTTTGACACCTCGGGAGGCACGCGGAGTTCACTGCTTCAAAAGGTGACGATGCCTGACTCCTCTTCAACATTGATAGGAAGCGCAATATCCCTGTGGCTACTGGAAAGGGACACTGGGTCTCCCGACTCACCTTGAGAAGCGTCCCATTTGCCCTGCCAAGCCTCGAAGAGACTCCTGAGGTGTCCCTCGTAACTAGACAGGAGTCCTGACGTCGCAGAACAAACACGAGTTTTGCAGGGCCATCCCCGCCTTAACTCGAGAATATACCCCAGGTCCCCTCCTCAACTCGAGAAAAACCATGAGACTTCCCCCTAGAAGCGAGCTGAGGCCCGAATCCCCTGCGTCGCATTCAGAGCAATTCCGTGATCCCCATTAAACGTGTAAGGATCATCGACTTGCTTGATGGATCTCGAGACAGTCCCCAAGAATATGGTCACAAGTCTAGAGGGACCCTGAGGTCACTCCAGCAACGCGAAGTAGCTCCATGTACCCCAAAATCAACTCGAGATGAGGCCCGATTCCCCTGCATTGACTCCACAGCCATCCGCCATTCCCCAACAAACACGACCATTAGCTTGACTTCATTTAGGCAACTGCAAAGATTCCCCGAGAACTCTGCCCGAAGTCTTAAGGAACAGCAAGTTCATCAGAGCAACTCGAGGAATGCCCCGTGTACTCCAAAACGTCTCAAGATGAATAGCTGATTCCCTGGCTTAGATTCAAGACATATTCCGAAATTCTGCAAGCCCCTCAAGAGAAGGCATCTCTTAACAATACGTATGTGGAAGGGAACCTGAATTTGCTGCTTCAAGAGAAATATTCACCGAGAAGCCCTGACTTGAAAGGAGGCCGGATTTCCTTGCAGTGGCTTGAATACAGGCTCGTCTTTCTTCTCACAAGATGAAGAGATGTCTGAATCCCCAGTGGAGACCGTAAAGAAAGCCGTAGAATCCCACCTCATTTTGACGGAATGCCTCACATCCCTTTGGCACCTCGAGAGGCATGCGGAGTTCACTGCTTCAAAATGTGACGATGCCTGACTCCTCATGAACATTGATAGGAATCCCAAAATCCCTGGGCTACTGGAAAGGGACCCTGTGTCTCTGGCCTCGCCTCGAAAAACGTCCCTTTTGCCCTGACAAGAATCGAAGAGATTCCTGAGGTGTCCCTCATATTTAGACAGGAGTCCTGACGTCGCTGAACAAACACGAGTTTTGAAGGTGCATCCCAGCCGTTACTCGTGAATATACCCCAGGTCCGTGCTGCAACTCGAGAAAAACCATGAGACTTCCCCTCGAAGTGAGATGAGGCACGATTTCCCTGCATTGCATGCAGAGCAATTCCGTGACCCCATCAAATATGTAAGGAGCCTCGACTTGCTTGATGGATCTCGAGACAGTCACCTTGAACATGGTCACATGTCTAGAGGGACACTGAAGTCACCCCAGCAACTCGAAGGAGCTCCATGTACTCCAAATCAACTCGAGATGAGGCCCGATTCCCCTGCATTGACTCCACAGCCATCCCCTGTCCCATCAAACACGACCAGTGGCTTGACTTCCTTTAGGCAAATCCAGAGATTCCCGAGAATACCGTCCCAAGTCTAGAGGAACACCAAGTTCATCACAGCAACTCGAGGAATGCCCCGTGTACCCCAAATCGTCTCAGAGATAAGAGCTGATTCCCTGGCTTAGGCTTCAAGCCGTATGCCAACTTTCCACAAGACCCTCAAGAGGAGGCTTCTCTCAGCAATAAGTATTTGGGAGGCACCCTGAGCTTGCTGCCTCAAGTGGAATATACACCGAGAAGCCCTGACTCAAAAGGAGGCCGGATTTCCTTGCAGTGGCTTGAATACAGGCTCGTCTTTCATCTCACAAGATGAAGGGATGTCTGAATCCCCTGTGGAGACCCTGGAGAAAGCCCTAGGTCCCTGCCTCATTTCGAGGGAATGCCTCACATCCCTTTGACATCTCGAGAGGCATGCGGAGTTCACTGCTTCAAATGTGACGATGCCTGATCCTCTTGAACATTGATAGGAATCCCAATATCACTGTGGCTACTGGAAAGGGGCCCTGGATATCCCGCCTCACCTGGAGAGGCGTCCATTTTGCCCTGCCAAGCATCGAAGAGATTCCTGAGGTGTCCCTCGTAACTAAACAGGGGTCCTGATGTCACAGAATAAACCCGAGTTTTAAAGGGCCATCCCCGCCGTAACTCGAGAATATACTCCAGGCCCCACCTCAACTCGAGAAAAACCATGAGATATCCCCCTCGAAGCGAGATGACGTACGATTCCCCTGCATTACATGCAGAGCAATACCGTTATCACCATCAAACATGTAAGGAGCAACAACTTGATTGATGGATCTCGAGAAAGTCCCCAAGAAAACATTTACAAGACTAGTGAGACCCTGAGGTAAACCCAGCAACGCGAAGGAGCACCATGTAACCTATATCAACTCGAGATGAGGCCCGATTCCCCTGCATTGACCACAGAGCCTTCCGCCGTTCCCCATCAAACACGACCGGTGGCTTGACTTCATTTAGGCAATTCCAGAGACTTCAGGAGAACACCTTCTTAAGTTTGAGGAACACCAAGTTCAGCACAGCAACTCGAGGAATGCTCCGTGTACACCAAATCGTCTAGAGATGAGAGCTGATTCCCTGGCTTAGACTCAAGACATATGCCAGCTTCCCACAAGCCCCGCAAAAGTAGGATTCTCTCAGCAATATGTATGTGGCAGGCACACTGAGCTTGCTGCCTCAAGTGGAATATACACCGAGAGCCCTGACACGAAAGGAGGCCGGATTTCCTTGCAGTGGCTTAAATACAGGCTCGTCTTTCATCTCACAAGATGAAGGGATGTCTGAATCACCTGTGGAGACCCCAGAGAAAGCCCTACGTTCCCACCTCATTTCGAAGGAATGCCTCACATCCCTTTGACACCTCGAGAGACATGCGCAGTTCACTGCTTCAAAAGATGACGAGGCCTGACTCCTCTTCAACATTGATAGGAAGCGCAATATCCCTGTGGCTACTGGAAAGGGACCCTGGGTCTCCCGACTCACCTTGAGAAGCGTCCCTTTTGCCCTGCCATGCCACGAAGAGACTCCTGAGGTGTCCGTCGTAACTAGACAGGAGTCCTGACGTCGCTGAACAAACACGAGTTTTGAAGGGCCATCCCCGCTTTAATTCGAGAATATAGCCCAGGTCCCTGGCGCAACTCGAGAAAAACCATGAGACTTCCCCCTAGAAGCGAGATGAGGCCCGATTCCCCTGCCTTGCATGCAGAGCAATTTCGTGATCCCCATCAAACGTGTAAGGAGCATCGACTTGCTTGATGGATCTCGAGACAGTCCCCAAGAATACTGTCACAAGTCCAGAGAGACACTGAGGTCACACCAGCGACGGGAAGAAGCTCCATGTACCCCAAATCAACTAGAGATGAGGCCAGATTCCCCTGCATTGACTCCAGAGCCATCCGCCGTTCAGCAAAAAACATGACCAGTGGCTTGATTTCCTATAGGCAACTCCAGAGATTCCCCGAGAACACCGTCCGAAGTCTAGAGGAACAGCAAGTTCATCAAAGCAAATCGACGAATGCCCCGTGTACCCCAAAACTTCTCAAGATGAGAGCTGATTCCCTGGCTTAGACTCAAGACATATGCCAAATTCCAAAAGCCCCTCAAGAGGAGGCTTTTCTCAGCAATAGCTATTTGGGAGGCAACCTAGGTTGCTGCCTCAGTGGAATATACACCGAGAAGCCCTGACTTGAAAGGACGCCGGATTTCCTTGCAGTGGCTTGATACAGCCTCGTCTTTCACCTCATCAGATGAAGGGATGTTGAATCCCCTGTGGAGACCCTGGAGAAAGCCCTAGGTCCCCGTCTCATTTCGAGGGAATGCCTCATATCCCTTGGACACCTCGACAGGCACGCAGAGCTCACTACTTCAAGATGTGACGATGTCTGACTCCTCTTGAACATTGATAGGAATCCCAATAGCCCTGTGGCTACTGGAAAGGGGCCCTGAGTCTTCCCCCTCACCTGGCGAAGCGTCCCTTTTGCCTTGCAAAGTGTCAAAGAGATTCCTGAGGTGTCCCTCATACTAAACTGGAGTCCTGATGTCACTGAACAAACCCGAGTTTAGAAGGGCCATCCACCCATAACTCGTGAATATAATCCAGGTCCACACCTCAACCCAAGAAAAACCATGAGATATCCCCCTCGACGCGAAATAAGGTCCAATTGCCCTGCATTGCATGCAGAGCAATTCCGTTATCCCCATCAAACTTGTAAGGAGCAATGACTTGCATGATAGATCTCGAAAATGTCCCCAAGAAAAAAGTTACAAGTGAAGAGGCACCCTGAGGTCACCCCAGCAAAGCTAAGGAGCTCCATGTACGCAAATCAACACGAGATGAGGCCCGATTACCCTGAATTGACTCCAGAGCCTTCCCCCATTCCCCATCAAACACAACCAGTGGCTTGACTTCCTTTAGTCAACCCAGGAGACTCCAGGAGAACACCCTCCCAAGTCTTGAGGAACACCAAGTTCAGCACAGCAACTCGAGGAATGCTCCGTGTACCCCAAATCGTCTAGAGATGAGAGCTGATTCCCTGGCTTAGACTCAAGACGTATGCCGGCTTTCCACAAGGCCCTCAAGAGGAGGCTTCTCTCAGCAATAGGTAGTTAGGAGGCACCCTGAGTTTGCTGCCTCAAGTGGAATATACACCGAGCAGCCCTGAAACGAAAGGAGGCCGGATTTCCATGCAGTGGTTAGAATACAGGCTCGTCTTTCATCTCACAGGATGAAGGGAGGTCTGAATCCCCTCTGGAGACCCTAGAGAAAGCAGTACCTTCCTACCTCATTTCCAAGGAAAGCCTCTCATCCCTTTGACACCTCGAGAGGCACGCGGAGTTCACTGCTTCAAAATGTGACGAGGCCTGACTCCTCTTGAACACTGATAGGAAGCGCAATATCACTGTGGCGACTGGAAAGCGACCCTGGGTCTCCCGATTCACCTTGAGAAGCGTCCCATTTGCCCTGCCAAGGCTCGAAGAGACTCCTGACGTGTCCTTCATAACTAGACAGGAGTTCTCACGTCGCAGAACAAACACGAGTTTTGCAGGGCCATCCCCGCCTTAACTCGAGAATATACCCCAGGTCCCCACCGCAACTCGAGAAAAACCATGAGACTTCCCCCTAGAAGAGAGATGAGGCCCGAATCCCCTGCCTTGCATGCAGAGCAGTTCCGTGATCCCCATTAAACATGTAAGGATCATCGACTTGCTTGGTGGATCTCGAGACATTCCCAAGAATACGGTCACAAGTCTAGAGAGACCTTGAGGTCACCCCAGCAACGCGAAGAAGCTCCATGTACCCCAAATCAATTCAAGATGAGGCCCGATTCCCCTGCATTGACTCCACAGCCATCCGCCATTCCCCAACAAACACGACCAGTGGCTTGACTTCCTTTAGGCAACTGCAGAGATTCCCCGAGAACACCGTCCGAAATCTAGAGGAACAGCGATTTCATCAGAGCAACTCGAGGAATGCCCCGTGTTCTGCAAAACTTCTCAAGATAAGAGCTGATTCCCTGGCTTAGACACAAGACATATGCCAAAATTCAACAAGCCCCTCCAGAGGACGCTTCTCTTAGCAATAAGTATGTATGAGGGAACCTGAGTTTGCTGCTTCAGGAGAAATATACACCGAGAAGCTCTGACTTGAAAGGAGGCCGGATTTCCTTTCTGTGGCTTGAATACAGGCTCGTTTTTCATCTCACAAGATGAAGGGATGCCTGAATCTCCAGGGGAGACCCTATCGAAAGTCCTAGATCCCCATCTCATTTCTACGGAATGTTTCACATCCCTTTGACAAGTCGAGAAGTACGCGGAGTACACTGCTTGAAAATGTGAGGATGCCTGACTCCTCTTGAACTTTGATAGGAATCCCAATATCCCGATGGCTACTAGAAAGGGACCCTGTGTCTCCGGCCTCACCTCGAGAAGCTTCCCTTTTGCCCTGACAAGAATCGAAGAAATTCCTGAGGTGTTCCTCGTATTTAGACAGGAATCCTGACGTAGCTGAACAAACACGAGTTTTGAACGGCCATCCCCACCGTAACTCGTGAATATACCCCAGATTCCCGAAGCAACTCAAGAAAAACCATGAGACCTCCGCCTCTAAGCAAGATGAGGACCGATTCCACCGCAGTGCATGCAGACCAATTCCGTGATCACCATCAAACATGTAAGGAGCCTCGACTTGCTTCATGAATCTCGAGACAGTCCACAAGAACACGGTCACAAGTCTAGAGGAACCCTTAGGTCACTCCAGCAACACGAAGGAGATCCATGTACCCCAAATCAACTCGAGATGAGGCCCGAATCCCCTGCTTTGAATCCAGAGCCATCCCCTGTTCCCAATCAAACATGACCAGTGGCTTGACTTTCTTTAGGCAACTCCAGAGATTCCCTGAGATCACCGTGCCATGTCTAGAGGAAAACAAAGTTCAGAACAGCAACGCGTGAAATGCTCCGTGTACCCCAATTCGTCTCGAGATGAGAGCTTATTCCCTGGATTAAACTCAAGACATATGCCAACTTTCCACAAGCCCCTCAAGAGGAGTCTTCTCTTAGCCACAGGTATGTTGGAGTGACCATGAGTTTGCTGCCTCAAGTGGAATATACACCGAGAAGCCCTGACTGGAAAGGAGGCCGGATTTCCTTGCAGTGGTTTGAATACAGGCTCGTCTTTCATCTCACAAAATGATGGCATGTCTGAATCCCCAGTGTAGACCCTAAAGAAAGCCGTAGAGTCCCACCTCATTTCGACGGAATGCCTCACATCCCTTTGACTCCTCGAGAGGCACACGGAGTTCACTGCTTCAAAACGTGACGATGCCTGACTCCTTCTGAACATTGATAGGAATCCCAGAAGCCCTGGGCTACTGGAAAGGGACCCTGAGTTTCCGGCCTCACCTCGAAAAGCGTCCCTTTTGCCCTGACAAGCCTCGAAGAGATACCTGAGGTGTCCCTCGTAACTAGACAGGAGTCCTGACGTCGCTGAACAAACACGAGTTTGGAAGGGGCATCCCCGCCATAACTCGAGATTATACCCCAGGTCCATGCCACAACTCCAGAAAAAAACATGGGACTTCCCCTCGAAGTGAGATAAGGCACGATTACCCTGCATTGAATGCAGAGCAATTCCGTGATCTCCATCAAACATGTAAGGAGCATTGACTTGCTTGATGGATCTCGAAACAGTCAACTTGAACATGGTCACATGTCTGGAGGGACACTGAAGTCACCCAAGCAACTCAATGGAGCTCTGTGTACTCCAAATCAACTCGAGATGAGGCCCGATTCCCCTGCACTGACTCCACAGCCATCCCCTGTACCCCAGCAAAAACGACCAGTGGCTTGACTTCCTTTAGGTAAATCCAGTGATTCCCCGAGAATACCGTTCCAAGTCTAGAGGAACACCAAGTTCATCAGACCAACTCAAGGAATGCCCCGTGTACACCAAACCGTCTCAAGATCGGAGCTGATTCCCTGGCTTAGACTTAAGCCATATATCACCTTCCCACAAGACCCTCAAGAGGAGTTTGTTCTCAGCAATAAGTATTTGGGAGGAACCCTGAGTTTGCAGCCTCACGTGGAATATACACCGACAAGCCCTGACTCGAAAGGAGGCCGGACTTTCTTGCAGTGGCTTGAATACAGGCTCGCCTTTCACCTCATCAGATGAAGGGATGTCTGAATCCGCTGTGGAGACCCTGGAGAAAGCCCTAGGTCCCCGTCTCATTTCGAGGGAATGCTCATATCCCTTGGACACCTCGACAGGCACGCAGAGTGCACTGCTTCAAGATGTGAAGATGTCTGACTCCTCTTGAACATTGATAGGAATCCCAATATCACTGCGGCTACTGGAAAGGGGCTCTGAGTCTCCCGCCTCACCTGGAGAGGCGTCCCTTTTGCCCTGCCAAGTGTCAAAGAGATTCTTGAGGTGTCCCTCATAACTAAACTGGAGTCCTAACGTCGCTGAACAAACCCGAGTTTAGAAGGGCCATCCCCGCCATAACTCGTGAATATACTCCAGGTCCACATCTCAACCCAAGAAAAATCAGGAGATATCCCCCTCGAAGCGAGATAACGTCCGATTGCCCTGCATTGCATGCAGAGCAATTCCGTTATCCCCATCAAACTTGTAAGCAGCATCGACTTGCATGATAGATCTCGAGAAAGTCCCCAAGAAAACAGTTACAAGTCTAGAGGCACCCTGAGGTCACCCCAGCAAAGCTAAGCGGCTCCATGTACCCTAAATCACCACGAGATGAGGGCCGATTCCCCTGAATTGACTTCAGAGCCTTCCCCCGTTCCCCATGAAACACAACCAGTGGCTTGACTTCCTTTAGGCAACTCCAGAAACTCCAGGAGAACACCCTCCCAAGTCTCGAGGAACACCAAGTTCAGCACAGCAACTCGAGGAATGATCCGTGTACCCCAAATCGTCTAGAGATGAGAGCTGATTTCCTGGCTTAGACTCAAGACGTATGCCAGCTTTCCACAAGCCCCGCAGGAGGAGGCTTTTCTCAGTAATAGTATTTGGGAGGCACCCTGAGTTTGCTGCCTCAAGTGGAATATACACCGAGCAGCCCTGACACGAAAGGAGGCCGGATTTCCTTGCAGTGGTTAGAATACAGGCTCGTCTTTCATCTCACAGGATGAAGGGATGTCTGAATCCCGTGTGGAAACGCTAGAGAAAGCACTACCTTCCCACCTCAATTCCAAGGAAAGCCTCACATCACTTTGACACCTCGAGAGGCACGGGGGGTTCACTGGTTCAAAATGTGACGAGGCCTGGCTCCTCTTGAACATTGATAGGAAGCGCAATATCACTGTGGCTACTGGAAAGGGACCCTGGGTCTCCCAACTCACCTTGAGAAGCGTCCCATTTGCCCTGCCAAGGCTCGAAGAGACTCCTGAGGTGTCCCTCGTAACTAGACAGGAGTTCTGACATCGCAGATCAAACACGAGTTTTGCAGGGCCATCCCCGCCTTAACTCGAGAATATACCCCAGGTTCCCACCGCAACTCGAGAAAAACCATGAGACTTCCCCCTAGAAGCGAGATGAGGCCCGAATCCCCTGCCTTGCATGCATAGCAATTCCGTGATGCCCATTAAACATGTAAGGAGCATCGACTTGCTTGTTGAATCTCGGGACAGTCCCCAAGAATACGGTCACAAGTCTACAGAGACCCTGAGGTCACGCCTGCAACGCGAAGAAGCTCCATGTACCCCAAATCAACTCGAGATGAGGCGCGATTCCCCTGCATTGACTCCACAGCCATCCGCCGTTCCCCAACAGTCACGACCAGTGGCTTGACTTCCTTTAGGCAACTGAAGAGATTCCCCGAGAACACCGTCCGAAATCTAGAGGAACAGCAAGTTCATCAGAGCAACTCGAGGAATGCCCCGTTTACTCCAAAACGTCTCAAGATGAGAGCTGATTCCCTGGCTTAGACACAAGACATATGCCAAAATTCAACAAGCCCCTCCGGAGGAGGCTTCTCTTAGCAATAAGTATGTGGGAGGCACCCTGAGTTTGCTGCTTCAAGAGAAATATACACCGAGAAGCCCTGACTTGAAAGGAGGCCGGATTTCCTTTCTGTGGCTTGAATACAGGCTCGTTTTTCATCTCACAAGATGAAGGGATGTCTGAATCTCCAGTGGAGACCCTAGCGAAAGCCTTAGATCCCCATCTCATTTCCACGGAATGTCTCACAACCCTTTGACAAGTCGAGAGGTATGCGGAGTACACTGCTTGAAAATGTGAGGATGCCTTACTCCTCTTGAACTTTGATAGGAATCCCAATATCCCTATGGCTACTAGAAAGGGACCCTGTGTCTCCGGCCTCACCTCGAGAAGCTTCCCTTTTGCCCTGACAAGAATCGAAGAAAATCCTGAGGTGTTCCTCGTATTTAGACAGGAATCCTGACGTAGCTGAACAAACACGAGTTTTGAAGGGCCATCCCCACCTTAACTCGTGAATATAACCCAGGTTCCCGAAGCAACTCAAGAAAAACCATGAGACCTCCGCCTATAAGCAAGATGAGGCCCAATTCCCCGGCAGTGCATGCAGACCAATTCCGTGATCACCATCAAACATGTAAGGAGCCTCGACTTGCTTGATGAATCTCGAGACAGTCCCCAAGAACACGGTCACAAGTCTAGAGGAACCCTTAGGTCACCCCAGCAACACGAAGGAGATCCATGTACCCCAAATCAACTCGAGATGAGGCCCGAATCCCCTCCTTTGACTCCAGAGCCATGCCCCGTTCCAAATCAAACACGACCAGTGGCTTGACTTCCTTTAGGCAACTCCAGAGATTCCCTGAGATCACCGTGCCATGTCTAGAGGAACACGAAGTTCAGAACAGCAACGCGTGGAATGCTCCGTGTACCCAAAATCATCTCGAGATCAGAGCTGATTCCCTGGATTAGACTCAAGACATATGCCAACTTTCCACAAGCCCCTCAAGAGGAGGCTTCTCTTAGCCATAGGTATGTTAGAGGGACCAAGAATTTGCTGCTTCAAGTCGAATATACACCGAGAAGCCCTGACTGGAAAGGAGGCCGGATTTCCTTGCAGTGGCTTGAATACAGGCTCGTCTTTCATCTCACAAAATGATACCGTGTCTGAATCCCCAGTATAGACCCTAAAGAAAGCCATAGAGTCCACCTCATTTCGACGAAATGCCTCACATCCCTATGACACCTCGAAAGGCACGTGGAGTTCACTGCTTCAAAGCGTGACGATGCCTGACTCCTCATGAACATTGATAGGAATCCCAAAACAACTGGGCTACTGGAAAGGGACCCTGAGTTTCCGGCCTCACCTCGAAAAGCGTCCCTTTTGCCCTGACAAGCCTCGAAGAGATACCTGAGGTGTCCCTCGTAACTAGACAGGAGTCCTGACGTCGCTGAACAAACACGAGTTTTGAAGGGCCATCCCAGCCGTAACTCGAGATTTATACCTCAGGTCCATGCCACAAATCGAGAAAAACCATGGGACTTCCCCTCGAAGTGAGATGAAGCACAATTCCCCTGCATTGAATGCAGAGCAATTCCGTGATCTCCATCAAACATGTAAGGAGCCTCGAGTTGCTTGATGGATCTCGAGACAGTCACCTTGAACATGCTAACATGTCCGGAGGGACACTGAAGTTACCCCAGCAACTCGAAGGAGCCCCATGTACTCCAAATCAACTCGAGATGAGGCCCGATTCAGCTGCACTGACTCCACAGCCATCCCCTGTACCCCAGCAAACACGTCCAGTGGGTTGACTTCCTTTAGGTAAATCCAGAGATTCCCCGAGAATACCGTCCCAAGACTAGAGGAACACCAGTTTCATCAGACCAACTCAAGGAATGCCACGTGTACACCAAATCATCTCAAGATCAGAGCTGATTCCCTGGCTTAGACTTAAGCTGTATGTCAACTTCCCACAAGACCCTCAAGAGGAGTTTTCTCTCTGCAATAGGAATTTGGGAGGTACCCTGAGCTTGCAGCCTCACTTGAAATATACACCGAGAAGCCCTGATTCGAAAGGAGGCCGGACGTTCTTGCAGTGGCTTGAATACAGGCTCGTCTTTCACCTCATCAGATGAAGTGATGTCTGAATCCCCTGTGGAGACCCTGGAGAAAGCCCTAGTTCCCCGTCTCACTTAGAGGGAATGCCTCATATCCCTTGGACACCTCAACAGGCACGCAGAGCTCACTGCTTCAAGATGTGAAGATGTCTGACTCCTCTTGAACATTGATAGGAATCCCAATATCCCTGCGGCTACTGGAAAGGGGCCCTGAGTCTCCCACCTCACCTGGAGAGGCGTCCCTTTTGCCCTGACAGGTGCCAAAGAGATTCCTGAGGTATTCCTCATAACTAAACTGGTGTCCTGACGTCGCTGAACAAACCCGAGTTTAGAAGGGCCATCCCCGCCGTAACTCATGAATATACTCCAGGTCCACACCTCAACCCAAGAAAAATCATGAGATATCCCCCTCGAAGCGAGATAAGGTATGATTGCCCTGCACTGCATGCAGAGCAATTCCGTTATCCCCATCAAACTTGTAAGGAGCATCGACTTGCATGATAGATCTCGAGAAAGTCCCCAAGAAAACAGTTACAAGTCTAGAGGCACCCTGAGGTCACCCCAGCAAAGCTAAGGAGCTCCATGTACTCTAAATCACCAGAAGATGAGGCCCGATTCCCCTGAATTGACTCCAGAGCCTTCCCCCGTTCCCCATCAAACACAACCAGTGGCTTGACTTCCTTTAGGCAACTCCAGAGACTCCAGGAGAACACCCTCCCAACTCTTGAGGAACACCAAGTTCAGCACAGCAACTCGAGGAATGCTGCGTGTGCCCCAAATCGTATAGAGATGAGAGCTGATTCCCTGGCTTAGATTCAAGACGTATGTCAGCTTTCCATAAGCCCCTCAAGAGGAGGCTTCTCTCAGTAATAGCATTTGGGAGGCACTCTGAGTTTGCTGCCTCAAGTGGAATATACACTGAGCAGCCCTGACACGAAAGGAGGCCGGATTTCTTAGCAGTGGCTTGAATACAGGCAAGTCTTTCATCTCACGGGATGAAGGGATTTCTGAATCCCCTGTGGAAACCCTAGAGAAGGCACTACCTTCCCACCTCCATTCCAAGGAAAGGCTCACATGCCTTTGACACCTCGAGAGACACGCGGAGTTCACTGCTTCAAAATATGACGAGGCCTGACTCCTCTTGAACACTGATAGGAAGCGCAATATCTCTGTGGCTACTGGAAAGGGACCCTGGGTCTCCCGACTCACCTTGAGAAGCGTCCCATTTGCCCTGCCAAAGCTCGAAGAGATTCCTGAGGTGTCTCTCGTAACTAGACAGGAGTTCTGACGTCGCAGAACAAACACGAGTTTTGCAGGGCCATGCCAGCGTTAATTCGAGAATATAACCCAGGTCCCCACCGCAACTCGAGAAAAACCATGAGACTTGCCCCTAGAAGCGAGATGAGGCCCGAATCCCCTGGCATGCATGCAGAGCAATTCCGTGATCCCCATTAAACATGTAAGGAGCATCGACTTGCTTCTTGGATTTCGAGACAGTCCCCAAGAATAGGGTCACAAGTCTAGAGAGACCCTGAGGTCACGTGTGCAACGCGAAGAAGATCCATGTACCCCAAATCAACTCTAGATGAGCCCCGATTCCCCTGCATTGACTCCAGAGCCATTCGCCATTCCCCAACAAACACGACCAGTGGCTTGACTTCCTTTAGGAACCTGCATTGATTCCCAGAGAACACCGTCCGAAATCTAGAGGAACAACAAGTTCATTAGATTAACTCGAGGAATGCCCTGTGTACACCAAAATTTCTCAAGATGAAAGCTGATTCCCTGGCTTAGACTCAAGACATATGCCAGCTTTCCACAAGCCCCTCAGTGGAGACCTCTCTTAACAATAGGTATGTGGGAGGCACCCTGAGATTGCTGTCTCAAGTGGAATATACACCGAGCAGCCCTGACACGAAAGGAGGCCGGATTTCCTTGCAGTGGCTTGAATACAGGCTCGTCTTTCCTCTCACAGGATGAAGGGATGTCTGAAACCCCTGTGGAGACCCTAGCGAAAGCCCTACGTTCCCACCTCATTTGGAAGGAAAGCCTCACATCCCTTTGACACCTCGAGAGGCACGCGGAGTTCACTGCTTCAAAAGGTGACGAGGCCTGAGTCCCCTTGAACATTGATAGGAAGCGCAATATACCTGTGGCTACTGGAAAGGGACCCTAGGTCTCCCGACTTACACTGAGAAGCGTGCCATTTGCTGTGCTAAGGCTCGAAGAGACTCCTGAGGTGTCCCTCGTAACTAGACAGGAGTCCTGACGTCGCAGAACAAACACGAGTTTTGCAGGGCCATCCCCGCCTTAACTCGAGAATATATCCCAGGTCCCCAACGCAACTCGAGAGAAAACATGAGACTTCTCCCTAGAAGTGAGATGAGGCCCGAATCGCCTGCCTTTCATGCAGAGAAAATTCCGTGATGCCCATTAAAAATGTAAGGAGCATCGACTTGCTTGATGGATCTCGAGACAGTCCCCAAGAATACGGTCACAAGTCTAGAGAGACCCTAAGGTCACCCCAGCAATGCGAAGAAGCTCCATGTACCCCAAATCAACTCGAGCTGAGGCCCGATTCCCCTGCATTGACTCCACAGCCATCCGCCATTCACCAACAAACACGACCAGTGGCTTGACTTCTTTAGGCAGCTGCAGAGATTCCCCGAAATCACCATCCGTAGTCTAGAGGAACAGTAAGTTCATCAGAGCAACTCGAGGAATGCCCAGTGTACTCCAAGACTTCTCAAGTTGAGAGCTGATTCCCTGGCTTAGACTCAATACATTTGCCAAATTTCGCAAGCCCCTCAAGTGGAGGCTTCGCTCAGCAATAGGTATTTGTGAGGAACCCTGAGTTTGCAGCCTCACGTGGAATATACACCTAGAAGCCCTCTCAGGAATGGAGGCCGGACGTCCTTGCAGTGGCTTGAATAGAGGCTCGTCTTTCACCTCATGAGAGGAAGGGTTGTCTGAATCCCCTGTGGAGACCCTGGAGAAAGCCCAAGGTCCCCGCCGCATTTCGAGGGAATGCCTCATGTCCCTTTGACACCTCGACAGGCATGCAGAGCTCAATGCTTCAAGATGTGCAGATGTCTGACTCCTCTTGAACATTGATAGGAATCCCAATATCCCTGTAGCTACTGGAAGGGGCCCTGAGTCTCCCGACTCACCTGGAGAGGATTCCCTTTTGCCCTTCCAAGCGTCAAAGAGATTCCTGAGGTGTCCCTCATAACTAAACTGGAGTTCTGACATCGCTGAACAAACCCGAGTTTTGAAGGGCCATCCCCGCCGTAACTCGTGAATATACTCCAGGTTCACACCTCAACCCAAAGTAATCAATGAGATATCCCACTAGACGCGAGGTAAGGCTCGATTCCCCTGCATTGCATGCAGAGCAATTCCGTTATCCCCATCAAACTTGTAAGGACCATCGACTTGCATGATAGATCTCGAGAAAGTCCCCAAGGAAATTGTTACAAGACTAGAGGGACCCTGCGGTCACCCCAGCAAAGCTAAGGAGCTCCATGTACCCTAAATCAACACGAGGTGAGGCCCGATTACCATGAATTGACTTCAGAGCCTTCACACGTTCCCCATTAAATACAACCAGTGGCTTGACTTCATTTAGGCAACTCCAGAAACTCCAGGAGAACACCCTCCCAAGTCTTGAGGAACACCAAGTTCAGCACAGCAACTCGAGGAATGCTCCGTGTACACCAAATCGTCTAGAGATGAGAGCTGATTCCCTGACTTAGACTCAAGACGTATGCCAGCTTTCCAAAAGCCCCTCAAGTGGAGGCTTCTCTTAGCAATAGGTATGTGGGAGGCACCCTGAGTTTGCTGTCTCAAGTGGAATAAACACCGAGCAGCCCTGACACGAAAGGAGGCCGGACTTCCTTGCAGTGACTTGAATACAGGGTCGTCTTTCCTCTCACAGGATGAAGGGATGTCTGAATCCCCTGTGTAGACCCTAGAGAAAGCCCTAAGTTCCCACCTCATTTCGAAGGAAAGCCTCACATCCCTTTGACACCTCGAGAGGCACGCGGAGTTCACTGCTTCAAAAGGTGACGAGGTCTGACTCCACTTGAACATTGATAGGAAGCGCAATATACCTGTGGCTCCTGGAAAGGGACCCTGGATCTCCCGACTCACCGTGAGAAGCGTCCCATTTACCCTGCCAAGGCTCGAAGAGACTCCTGAGGTGTCCCTCGTAACTAGACAGAGTCCTGATGTCGCAGAACAAACGCAAGTTTTGCAGGGCCATCCCAGCCTTAATTCGAGAATGTACCCCAGGTCCCCGCCGCAACTCGAGAAAAACCATGAGACTTCTCCCTAGAAGCGAGATGAGGCCCGAATCCCCTGCCTTGCATGCAGAGCAATTCCGTCATCCCCATTAAACATGTAAGGAGCATTGACTTGCTTGATGGATCTCGAGACAGTCCCCAAGAATACGGTCACAAGTCTAGAGAGACCCTGAGGTCACCCCAGCAATGCGAAGAAACTCCATGTACCCCAAATCAACTCGAGCTGAGGCCCGATTCCCCTGCATTGACTCCACAGCCCTTCCGCCATTCACCAACAAACACGACCAGTGGCTTGACTTCCTTTAGGCAGCTGCAGAGATTCCCCGAGATCACCATCCGAAGTCTAGAGGAACAGTAAGTTCATCAGAGCAACTCGAGGAATGCCCAGTGTACTCCAAGACTTCTCAAGTTGAGAGCTGATTCCCTGGCTTAGACTCAATACATATGCCAAATTCCACAAGCCCCTCAAGTGGAGGCTTCGCTCAGCAATAGGTATTTGTGAGGCACCCTGAGTTTGCAGCCTCACGTGGAATATACACCTAGAAGCCCTCTCAGAATGGAGGCCGGACGTCCTTGCAGTGGCTTGAATACAGGCTCGTCTTTCACCTCATGAGAGGAAGGGTTGTCTGATTCCCCTGTGGAGACCCTGGAGAAAGCCCAAGGTCCCCGCCTCATTTCGAGGGAATGCCTCATGTCCCTTTGACACCTCGACAAGCATGCAGAGCTCAATGCTTCAAGATGTGCAGATGTCTGACTCCTCTTGAACATTGATAGGAATCCCAATATCCCTGCGGCTACTAAAAGGGGCCCTGAGTCTCCCGCCTCACCTGGAGAGGCGTCCCTTTTGCCCTTCCAACCGTCAAAGAGATTCCTGAGGTGTCCCTCGTAACTAAACTGAAGTCCTGACATCGCTGAACAAACCCGAGGTTTGAAGGGCCATCTGCGCCGTAACTCGTGAATATACTCCAGGTTCACACCTCAACCAAAAGTAATCAATGAGATATCCCACTAGACGCGAGGTAAGGCTCGATTCCCCTGCATTGCATGCAGAGCAATTCCGTTATCCCCATCAAACTTGTAAGGAGCATCGACTTGCATGATAGATCTCGAGAAAGTCCCCAAGAAAATTGTTACAAGACTGGAGGGACCCTGAGGTCACCCCAGCAAAGCTAAGGAGCTCCATGTACCCTAAATCAACACGAGGTGAGGCACGATTACCATGAATTGACTCCAGAGCCTTCACACGTTCCCCATTAAATACAACCAGTGGCTTGACTTAATTTAGGCAACTCCAGAGACTCCAGGAGAACACCCTCCCAAGTCTTGAGGAACACCAAGTTCAGCACAGCAACTCGAGGAATGCTCCGTGTACACCAAATCGTCTAGAGATGAGAGCTGATTCCCTGACTTAGACTCAAGACGTATGCCAGCTTTCCAAAAGCCCCTCAAGTGGGGTTCTCTTAGCAATAGGTATGTGGGAGGCACCCTGAGTTCGCTGTCTCAAGTGGAATAAACACCGAGCAGCCCTGACACGAAAGGAGGCCGGACTTCCTTGCAGTGACTTGAATACAGGGTCGTCTTTTCTCTCACAGGATGAAGGGTTGTCTGAATCCCCTGTGGAGACCCTAGAGAAAGCCCTAAGTTCCCACCTCATTTCGAAGGAAAGCCTCACATCCCTTTGACACCTCGAGAGGCACGCGGAGTTCACTGCTTCAAAAGGTGACGAGGCCTGACTCCACTTGAACATTGATAGGAAGCGCAATATACCTGTGGCTCCTGGAAAGGGACCCTGGATCTCCCGACTCACCGTGAGAAGCGTCCCATTTACCCTGCCAAGGCTCGAAGAGACTCCTGAGGTGTCCCTCGTAACTAGAAAGGAGTCCTGATGTCGCAGAACAAACGCGAGTTTTGCAGGGCCATCCCAGCCTTAATTCGAGAATGTACCCCAGGTCCCCGCCGCAACTCGAGAAAAACCATGAGACTTCTCCCTAGAAGCGAGATGAGGCCCGAATCCCATGCCTTGCATGCAGAGCAATTCCGTCATCCCCATTAAACATGTAAGGAGCATTGACTTGCTTGATAGATCTCGAGACAGTCCCCAAGAATACGGTCACAAGTCTAGAGAGACCCTGAGGTCACCCCAGCAATGCGAAGAAGCTCCATGTACCCCAAATCAACTCGAGCTGAGGCCCGATTCCCCAGAATTGACTCCACAGCCATCCGCCATTCACCAACAAACACGACCAGTGGCTTGACTTCCTTTAGGCAGCTGCAGAGATTCCCCGAGATCACCATCCGTAGTCTAGAGGAACAGTAAGTTCATCAGAGCAACTCGAGGAATGCCCAGTGTACTCCAAGACTTCTCAAGTTGAGAGCTGATTCCCTGGCTTAGACTCAATACATATGCCAAATTCCACAAGCCCCTCAAGTGGAGGCTTCGCTCAGCAATAGGTATTTGTGAGGCACCCTGAGTTTGCAGCCTCACGTGGAATACACACCTAGAAGCCCTCTCAGGAATGGAGGCCGGACGTCCTTGCAGTGGCTTGAATACAAGCTCGTCTTTCACCTCATGAGAGGAAGGGTTGTCTGAATCCCCTGTGGAGACCATGGAGAAAGCCCAAGGTCCCCGCCGCATTTCGAGGGAATGCCTCATGTCCCTTTGACACCTCGACAGGCATGCAGAGCTCAATGCTTCAAGATGTGCAGATGTCTGACTCCTCTTGAACATTGATAGGAATCCCAATATCCCTGTAGCTACTGGAAGGGGGCCCTGAGTCTCCCGACTCACCTGGAGAGGATTCCCTTTTGCCCTTCCAAGCGTCAAAGAGATTCCTGAGGTGTCCCTCGTAACTAAACTGGAGTCCTGACATCGCTGAACAAACCCGAGTTTTGAAGGGCCATCCCCCGCCGTAACTCGTGAATATACTCCAGGTGCACACCTCAACCCAAAGTAATCAATGAGATATCCTGCTAGACGCGAGGTAAGGCTCGATTCCACTTCATTGCATGCAGAGCAATTCCGTTATCCCCATCAAACTTGTAAGGAGCATGACTTGCATGATACATCTCGAGAAAGTCCCCAAGAAAATAGTTACAAGATTAGAGGGACCCTGAGGTCACCCCAGCAAAGCTAAGGAGCTCCATGTACCCTAAATCAACACGAGGTAAGGCATGATTCCCATGAATTGACTCCAGAGCCTTCACACGTTACCCATTAAACACAACCAGGTGCTTGACTTCATTTAGGCAACTCCAGAGACTCCAGGAGAACACCCTCCCAAGTCTTGAGGAACACCAAGTTCAGCACAGCAACTCAAGGAATGCTCCCTGTACACCAAATGGTCTAGAGATGAGAGCTGATTCCCTGCCTTAGCCTCAAGACCTATGCCAGCTTTCCACAAGCCCCACAGTGGAGGCTTCGCTTAGCAATAGATATGTGGGAGGCACCCTGAGTTTGCTGCCTCAAGTGGAATATACACCGAGCAGCCCTGACACGAAAGGAGGTCGGACTTCCTTGCAGTGGCTTGAATACAGGCTCGTCTTTCTTCTCACAGGATGAAGGGATGTCTGTATCCCCTGTGTAGACCCTAGAGAAAGTGCTACGTTCCCACCTCATTTCGAAGGAAAGCCTCACATCCCTTTGACACCTCGAGCGGCACGCGGAGTTTACTGCTTCAAAAGGTGACGAGGCCTGACTCCACTTGAACATTGATAGGAAGCGCAATATAACTGTGGCTCCTGGAAAGGGAACCTGGATCTCCCGACTCACCTTGAGAATTGTCCCATTTGCCCTGCCAAGGCTCGAAGAGACTTCTGCGTGTACCTCGTAACTCGACAGGAGTCCTGACTTCACAGAACAAACACGAGTTTTGCAGGACTATCCCCGCCTTACCTTGAGAATATACCCCAAGTCCCCGCCGCAACTCGAGAAAAACCATGAGACTTCCCCCTAGAATCGAGATGAGGCCCGAATACCCTGCCTTGCATGCAGAGCAATTCCGTGATGCCCATTAAAAACATGTAAGCTGCATCGACTTGCTTGATGGATCTCGAGACTGTCCTCAAGAATATGCTCACAAGTCTAGAGAGACCCTGAGTCACCCCAGCAACGCCGAGAAGCTCCGTGTAACCCAAATGAACTGGAGATGAGGCCCGATTCTCCTGCATTGACTCCACAGCCATTCGCCGTTCCCCATCAAACACGACCAGTGGCTTGACGTCCTTTAGAATACTGCAGAGATTCCCAGAGAACACCGTCCGAAATCTAGAGGAACAGCAAGTTCATTAGAGCAACTCGAGGAATGCCCCGTGTACTCCAAAATTTCTCAAGATGAGAGCAGATTCCCTGGCTTAGACTCAAGACATATGTCAAATTCCACAATTCCCTCAAATGGAGTCTTCTCTCAGCAATAGGTATTTGGGAGGCACCCTGAGTTTGCAGCCTAACGTGTAATATACTTCGAGAAATCCTGACATGAAAGGAGGCTGGACATCTTTGCAATGGCTTGAATACAGGCTCGTCTTTACTCTCACAGGTAGAAGGGAAGTCTGAATGCCCTGTGGAGACCCTAGAGAAAGACATACGTTCCCACCTCATTTCGAAGAAAGCCTAACATCCCTTTGACACCTCGAGAGGCACGCGGAGTTAACTGCTTCAAATGGTGACGATGCCTGACTACTCTTCAACATTGATAGGAAGCGCAATATCCCTGTGGCTACTGGAACGGGACACTGGGTCTCCCGAATCACCTTGACAAGAGTCCCATTTGCCCTGCCAAGGCTCGAAGAGACTCCTGAGGTGTCGCTCGTAACTAGACAGGAGTCCTAACGTCACAGAACAAACACGAGTTTTGCAGGTCCATCCCCGCCTTAACTCGAGAATATACCCCAGGTCCATGCCGCAATTCAAGAAAAACCATGAGACTTCCCCCTAGAAGGGAAAATGAGGCCCGAATACCCTGTCTTGCATGCAGAGCAATTCCATGATACCCACTAAACATGTAAGGAGCATGGACTTGCTTGATGGAACTCGAGACAGTCCCCCAAGAATACGGTCACAAGTCAAGAGAGACCCTGAGGTCACCCCAGCAACGTGAAGAAGCACCACGTACCCAAATCAACTCGAGATGAGGCCCGATTCCTCTGCATTGACTCCACAGCCATCCACCGTTCCCCAACAAACACGACCAGTGGCTTGACTTCCTTTAGGAAACTGCAGACATTCTCAGAGAACACCGTCCGAAATCTAGAGGAACAGCAAGTTCATTAGAGCAAATCGAGGAATGCCCCGTGTACTCCAAAATTTCTCAAGATGAGAGCTGATTCCCTGGCTTAGACTCAAGACATATGCCAAATTCCACAAGCCCCTCAAGTGGAGGCTTCTCTCAGCAATAGGTATTATGGAGGCACCCTGAATTGGCAGCTTCACGTGGAATACACTTCGAGAAGCCCTGACAGGAAAGGAGGCCGGACGTCCTTGCAGTGGCTTGAATACAGGCTCGTCTTTCACCTCATGAGATGAAGGGATTTCTGAATCCCCTGTGAAACCCTGGAGAAAGCCCTAGGTCCCCGTCTCATTTCGAGGGAATGTCTCATATCACTTTGACACCTCGAGAGGCACGCAGAGCTCACTGCTTCAAGATATGAAGATGTCTGACTCCTCTTGAACATTGATAGGAATCCCAATATCACTGCGGCTACTGGAAAGAGGCCCTGAGTCTCCCGGCTCACGTGGAGAGGCGTCCCTTTTGCCCTGCCAAGCGTCAAAGATATTCCTGAGGTATCCCTCGTAACTAAACTGGGTCCAGACATCGCTGAACAAAGCCGAGTTTTGAAGGGCCTTCCCCGGCGTAACTCGTGAAATATATTCCAGGTCCACACACCTCAACCCAAGAAAATCTTGTGATATCCCCCTCGAAGTGAGATAAGGTCCGATTGCCCTGCATTTCATGCAGAGCAATTCCGTATATCCCATCAAACTTGTAAGGAGCATCGAATTGCATGATAGATATCGAGAAAGTCCCCAAGAAAACAGTTACAAGACAAGAGGGACGCTGAGGTCACCCCAGCAAAGCCAAGGAGCTCCATGTACCCTAAATCAACACAGGGGAGGCCCGATTACCATCAATTGCCTCCAGAGATTTCACACGTTCCCCATTAAACACAACCATTGGCTTGACTTCATTTAGGCAACTCCAGAGACTCCAGGAGAACACCCTCCCAAGTCTTGAGGAACACCAAGTTCAGCACAGCAACTCGAAGAATGCTCCGTGTACACCAAATCGTGTAGAGATGAGAGCTGATTCCCTGGCTTAGACTCAAGACGTATGCCAGCTTTCCACAAGCCCCTCACGTAGAGGCTTCTCTTAGCAATACGTATGAGGGAGGCACCCTGAGTTTTCTGCCTCAAGTGAATATACACCGAGCAGCCCTGACACAATAGGAGGCCGGACTTCCTTGCAGTGGCTTGAATACAGGCTCGTCTTTCCTCTCACAGGATGAAGGGATGTCTGAATCCCCTGTGGAGACCCTAGAGAAAACCCTACGTTCCCAACTCATTTCGAAGGAAAGCCTCACATCCCTTTGACACCTCGAGATGCACGCAGAGTTCACTGCTTCAAATTGTGACGATGCCTGACTCCTCTTCAACATTGATAGGAAGCGCAATATCCCTGTGGCTACTGGAAGGGGACCCTGGGTCTCCCGAATCACCTTGACAAGAGTCCCATTTGCCCTGCCAAGCCTCGAAGAAAGTCCTGAGGTGTCGCTCGTAACTAGACAGGAGTCCTGACTTCACAGAACAAACACGAGTTTTGCAGGACCATCCCCGTCTTAACTCGAGAATATACCCCAGGTCCACGCCGCAATTCAAGAAAAACCATGAGACTTCCCCCTAGAAGGGAATTGAGGCCCGAATCCCCTGTCTTGCATGCAGAGCAATTCCGTGATGCCCATTAAACATGTAACGAGCATCGACTTGCTTGATGGATCTCGAGACAGTCCCCAAGAACACAGTCACAAGTCAAGAGAGACCCTGAGGTCACCCCAGCAACGTGAAGAAGCTCCATGTAACCCAACAACTCGAGATGAGGCCCGATTCCCCTGCATTGACTCCACAGTCATCTGCCGTACCCCAAACAAACACGACCAGTGGCTTGACTTCCTTTACGAAAACTGCAGAGATTCCCAGAGAACACCGGCCGAAATCTAGAGCAACAGAAATTTCATTAGAGCAACTCGATAATGCCCCGTGTACTACAAAATTTCTCAAGATGAGAGCAGATTCCCTGGCTTAGACTCAAGACATATGCCAAATTCCACAAGCCCCTCAAGTGGAGGCTTCTCTCAGCAATAGGTATTTGGGAGGCACCCTGAGTTTGCAGCCTCACGTGGAATATAATTCGAGAAGCCCTGACATGAAAGGAGGCTGGACGTCCTTGCGGTGGCTTGAATACAGGCTCGACTTTCACCTCACGAGATGAAGGGATGTCTGAATCCCCTGTGGAGACCCTGAAGAAAGCCCTAGGTCCCCGTCTCATTTCGAGGGAATGTCTCATATCCCTTTGACACCTCGACAGGCACGCAGAGCTCACTGCTTGAAGATGTGAAGATGTCTGACTCCTCTTGAACATTGATAGGAATCCCAATATCACTGCGGCTACTGGAAAGAGGCCCTGAGTCTCCCTCGCTCACCTGGAGAGGCCGTCCCTTTTGACCTGCCAAGTGTCAAAGATATTCCCTGAGGTATCCCTCGTAAGTAAACTGGGGTCCAGACATCGCGCTGAACAAAGCCGAGTTTTGAAGGGCCTCCTTCCCCGCCGTAACTCGTTTGAATATACTCCAGGTCCACACCTCAACAACCAAGAAAAAAACCTTGTGATATCCCACTCGAAGTGAGATAAGGTCGATTGCCCTGCACTTCATGCAGAGCAATTCCGTTTATCCCAATCAAACTTGTAAGGAGCATCGAATTGCATGATAGATCTCGAGAAAGTCCCAAGAAAACAGTTACAAGACAAGAGGGACGCTGAGGTCACCCCAGCAAAGCTAAGGAGCTCCATGTACCCTAAATCAACACATGAGAGTGAGGCCCGATTCCCATTGAATTGACTCCAGAGCCTTCACACATTCCCCATTAAACACACAACAGTGTGGCTTGACTTCATTTAGGCAACTGCAGAGACTCCAGGAGAACACTCCTCCCAAGTCTCGAGGAACACCACTTTCAGCACAGCAACTCGAGGAATGCTCCGTGTACACCAAATCGTCTAGAGATGAGAGCTGATTCCGTGGCTTAGACTCAAAGACGTATGCCAGCTTTCCACAAGCCCCTTAAGTGGAGGCTTCTCTTAGCAATAGGTATGTGGGAGGCACCTTGAGTTTGCTGCCTCAAGTGGAATATACACCGAGCAGTCACCTGACACAATAGGAGGCCAGACTTCCTTGCAGTGGCTTAAATACAGGCTCGTCTTTCGTCTCACAGGATGAAGGGTTGTTTGAACCCCTGTGGAGACCCTAGAAAAAGCCCTACGTTCCCACCTCATTTCGAAGGGAAGCCTCACATCCCTTTGACACCTCGACAGAGGCACGCAGAGTTCACTGCTTCAAAAGGTGACGAGGGCCTGACTCCACTTGAACATTGATAGGAAGCGCAATATACCTGTGGCTACTGGAAAGGGACCCTGAATCTCCCGACTCACCTTGAGAAGGGTCCCATTTGCCCTGCCAAGGCTCGAAGAGACTCCTGAGGTGTCCCTCGTAACTAGAGACAGGAGTCCTGACGTCGCAGAAGAACACGAGTTTTGCAGGGGCCAACCCGCCTTAACCACGAGAATATAACCCAGGTCACCGCCGCAACTCGACAAAAAACATGAGACTTCCCCCTAGAAGCGAGATGAGGCCGAATCCCCTGCCTTGCATGCAAGAGCAATTCCGTGATTGCCCCATTAAACATGTAAGCAGCATCGACTTGCTTGATGGATCTCGAGACTATCCTCAAGAATATGGTCACAAGTCTAGAGAGAACCTGAGGTCACACCAGCAACGCGAAGAAGCTCCGTGTAACCCAAATCAACTCGAGATGAGGCCCCAATTCCCGTGCATAGACTTCACAGCCATTCGCCGTTCCCCATTAAAACACGGCCAGTGGCTTTGACTTCCTTTAGGAAACTGCAGAGATTCCCAGAGAACACCGTCCGAAATCTAGAGGAACACCAAGTTCATTAGAGCAACTCGAGGAATGCCCTGAGTACTTCCAAAATTTCACAAGATGAGAGCAGATTCCCTGGCTTAGACTCAAGGAACATATGCCAAATTCCACAAGCCCCTCAAATGGAGGCTTCTCTCAGCAACTAGGTATTTGGGAGTCACACTGAGTTTTGCAGCCTCACGTGGAATATACTTCGAGAAGCCCTGACATGGAAGGAGGCTGGACATCTTTAGCAGTGGCTTGAATACAGCTCGTCCTATCACCTCATGAGATGAAGGATGTCTGAATCCTCTGTGGAGACCTGGAGAAAGCCCCTAGGTCTCTGTCTCATTTCGAGGGAATGTCTCATATCCCTTTGACACCTCGACAGGCACGCAGAGCTCACTGCTTCAAGATGTGAAGGTGTCTGACATCCTCTTGAACCATTGATAGGAAGCCCCAATATCCCTGCGGCTACTGGGAAAGGAGGCCCTGAGTCTCCCCGGCTCACCTGGAGAGGCGTCCCTTTTGCCCTGCCCAAGCGTCAAAGATATTCCTGAGGTATCCCTCGTAACTGAACTGAACTGCGGTTCAGATATCGCTGAACAAAGCCGAGTTTTGAAGGGACTTCCCCGCCGTAACTCGTGAATATATTCCATGGTCCACACCTCAACCCAAGAAAAACCTTGTGATATCCCCCTCGAAGTGAGATAAGGTCCGATTGCCCTGCATTTCAAGCAGAGCAATTCCGTTAGCCCATCAAACTTGTAAGGAGCATCGAATTGCGTGATAGATCTCGAGAAAGTCCCCAAGAAAACAGTTACAAGACAAGAGAGGACCCTGAGGTCACCCCAGCAAAGCTAAGGAGCTCCATGTACCCTAAATCAACACGAGCTGAGGCCCAATTACCATGAATTGACTCCAGAGACTCCACACAGTTCCCCATTAAACACAACCAGTGGCTTGACTTCATTTAGGCAACTCCAGAAACTCCAGGAGAACACCCTCCCAAGTCTTTGAGGAAAAACACCAAGTTCAGCACAGCAACTCGAGGAATGCTCCATGTACAACCAAAATCGTGTAGAGATGAGAGCTGATTCCCTGGCTTAGACTCAAGACTGTATGCCAGCTTTCCACAAGCAGCTCTCACGTGGAGGCTTCTCCTAGCAATAGGTATGTGGGAGACACCCTGAAGTTTGCTGCCTCAAGTGGAATATACACCGAGCAGCCCTGACACAATAGAGAGGCCGGACTTCCTTGCAGTGGCTTGAATACAGGCTCGTCTTTCCTCTCACAGATGAAGGGATGTCTGAATCCCCTGTGGAGACCCTAGAGAAAGCCCTACGTTCCCACCTCATTTCGAAGGAAAGCCTCACATCCCGTTTGACACCTCGTGAGGCATGCAGAGTTCACTGCTTCAAATTGTGACGATGCCTGACTCCTCTTCAACATTGATAGGAAGCGCAATATCCCTGTGGCTACTGGAAGGGGACCCTGGTCTCCCGAATCACCTGACAAGAGTCCCATTTGCCCTGCCAAGCCTCGAAGAGACTCCTGTGGTGTCGCTCGTAACTAGACAGGAGTCCTGACTTCACAGAACAAACACGAGTTTTGAAGGACCATCCCCGTCTTAACTCGAGAATATACCCCAGGTCCATGCCGCAATTCAAGAAAAACCATGAGACTTCCCCCTAGAAGGGAATTGAGGCCCGAATCCCCTGTCTTGCATGCAGAGCAATTTCGTGTTGCCCATTAAACATGTAACGAGCATCAACTTGCTTGATGGATCTCGAGACAGTCCCCAAGAAACACGGTCACAAGTCAAGAGAGACCCTGAGGTCACCCAGCAAAGCGAAGAAGCTCCGTGTACCCAAAATCAACTCGAGATGAGGCCCGATTCCCCTGCATTGACGCCACAGCCATCGCCGTACCCAACAAACACGACCAGTGGCTTGACTTCCTTTAGAAACTGCAGAGATTCCCAGAGAACACCGTCCGAAATCTAGAGCAATAGAAATTTCATTAGAGCACAACTCGAGGAATGTCCCGTGTACTACAAAATTTCTCAAGATGAGAGCAGATTCCCTGGCTTAGACTCAAGACATAAGCCAAATTCCACAAGCCCCTCAAGGGAGGCTTCTCTCAGCAATAGGTATTTGGGAGGCACCCTGAGTTTGCAGCCTCAACGTGGGAATATACCGAGAAGCCCTGACATGAAAGGAGGCTGGTACGTCCTTGCGGTGGCTTGAATACAGGCTCGACATTCACCTCACGAGATGAAGGGATTTCTGAATCCCCTGTGGAGACCCTGGAGAAAGCCCTAGGTCCCCGTCTCATTTCGAGGGAATGTCTCATATTCCTTTGACACCTCGACAGGCACGCAGAGCTCACTGCTTGAAGATGTGAAGATGTCTGACTCCTCTTGAACATTGATAGGAATCCCAGTATCACTGCGGCTACTGGAAAGGGGCCCTGAGTCTCCCGGCTCACCTTGAGAGGCGTCCCTTTTGCCCTGCCAAGCGTCAAAGATATTCCTGAGGTATCCCTCATAACTAAACTTGGGTCTAGACATCGCTGAACAAAGCCGATTTTGAAGGGCCTTCCCCGCCGTGAACTCGTGGAATATACTCCAGGTCCACACTTCAACCAAGAAAAACCATGTGACTATCCCCCTCGAAGTGAGATAAGGTCCGATTAGCACAGCATTTCATGCAGAGCAATTCCGTTATCCCCAATCAAACTTGTAAGGAGCATCGAATTTGCATGATAGATCTCGAGAAAGTCCCCAAGAAAACAGTTTAACAAATGACAAGAGGGACGCTGAGGACTACCCGCAGCAAAGCAAAGGACCCATTACCCAAATCAACCGGGGTAGCCCATTACCTAAATTGCCTCCAGAGATTCACACTTTTCCCCATTAAACACAACCCAGTGGTTGACTTCATTTGGGCAACTCCAGAGACTCCGGGAAACACCCCCCCAAATCTTAGAACCCCAATTCAGCACAGCAACTCGGGGAAAATGCCCGTGTACACAAACGTCTAGAATAGAGCGTTTCCCGGCAACTCAAGACGATGCCAGTTTTCCCAAGCCCCCAAGTGGGGGTTTCTTTTAGAAAATAGGTATTGGGGGGCACATTGTTTTGCTGCCTCAAGGGGAATATACACCGACAGCCCTGACAAAAAAGGGGGGCCGGATTTCCCTTCAGTGCTTTGATACAGGCTCGTTTTTCCTCCACGGGAAGAATTTGTCTAACCACGGGGGGAACCCTAGAGAAGCCCTACTTCCCCCCTCTTTTCAAAGGGAAAGCCTCACACCCTTTTGACCCCCTCGAGAGGAAACCGAGAGTTCACTGCTTAAAACGTGACGAGGACTGACTATTGAAATTGATGGAAGGCAAATACCTGTGGCTATGGAAAGGACCGAATCCCCCGACTCACCTGAAAAGGGTCCCGTTTGCCATTCCAAGGCTCGAAGAACTCCGGGGTACCCCCGTAATAGACGAGTCCGACTGCGAAAAACCGAGTTTTGCAGGGCCAACCCCCTTAACTGGAGAATATAACCCAGGCCACCACCCAACCGAGAAAAACATGAGACTTCCCCCTAGAAGCGAGTGGGGCCCGAATCCCCTCCCTTGCATGCAGAGCAATTTCCCTGATGCCATTAAACTTAGCACATCGACTTGCTTGGGGTTCTCGTAAATTTCCTCAAGAATAGGTCAAAAGCTAAAGAAACCTGAGGTCACACCACAACGCAAAAAGCTCCTTTAACCCAAATCAACTCGAGATGGGGCCCCTTTTTCCCTGCTTTGACTCCACACCATTCGCCGTTCCCCATCAAACCCTTTTCAGTGGTTAAATTTTTAGGAAACTGCAGAGTTTTTCCCAAGAACACCGTGAAATCAAAGGGGAAAGCAAGTTCTTAGAGAAACTCAGGAATCCCCCTGTACTCCAATATTTCAAAAGATAGAGAAATTTCCCCCTGGCTTAGACTCAAGAATATCCCAAAATTCCAAAAGCCCCTCAAATGAGGTTCTCTCAGCAATAGGTTTTTGGAGGCACCCTGATTTGCAGATCCGGGAATAAAATTTTCGAGAACCCTACTTGGAAGGGGGATGGACATCTTTGCAGTGGCTTAAATACAGCCCTTCACCTCTGAGATAAAAGGGATGTCTGAATCCTTTGGAGACCCGGGAAAAAAGCCCTAGTCTCTGTTCTTACAGGAATTCTCATTCCCTTTGACACCTCAAGGCACACAGAGCTCACTGCTTCAAATGTGAATATGTCTGACTTTCTTAACATTGTTGGGAATCCCAAAATTCCCTGGGGTACGGGAAAGGGGGCCCTGATCCCCCGGCTCACCTGGGGGCGTCCTTTTTTCCTTGCCAAGCGTCAAGATACCCCTGAGTATCCCTGTAACAAACTGGGGTCCAATATCGCTGAACAAAGCCGAATTTTTGTAGGGGCCTTTCCCCCCCCCTAACTCGTGAATAACTCCTGCCACCCTCAACCCCAAAAAAAACCTTGTGATATTCCCCCCCGAAGTAGATAAGGGCCCGATTTTCCGCATTTCAGCAGAGCAATTCCGTTACCCATCAAAAATGTAAGGGCTCGAAAAGCATGTAATCTCGAAAAGTCCCAAAAAACAGTTAAAAGAAAAGGGGCCCTGGGGGCACCAGCAAAGCTAAGGAGCTCCCGTACCTAAAAACACGACTGAGCCCGATTTTCCGTGAATTGACTCAGGATCCACACGTTTTTCCCCTTAAACAAACAGTGGCTTGACTTCATTTTGGCAACTTCAGAAAATTTCCCGGAAACACCCTCCCAAATCTTGAGGAACACCAAGTTAGACACAACTCGGAATGCCCGTTACACAAATCGTGTAGAATAGAGCTGATTTCCCCGGCTTTGACTCAAGAATATGCCGCTTTCCACAACCCCCACTGGAGGCTTCTTTAGCAATAGGTATGTGGAGGCACACTGAGTTTGCTGCCTCAATGGAAATAAACACCGAGCAGCCCCGACACAATAGGAGGCCGGACTTTCCTTGCAGTGGGTTGAATACAGGTCGTCTTTTCCCTCACAGGGTGAAGGGGTTCTGAATCCCCCGTGAACCCAGAGAAAGCCACGTTCCCACCCCATTTCGAAGGAAAGCCCACACCCTTTGACACCAGAGAGGCACGCAGATTTACTGCTTTAAATTTGACGATGCTGACTCCTCTTCAACTTTTGTAAAGCCAATATCCCTGGGTACTGGAAGGGGACCCTGGTTCTCCCGAACACCTTGAAAAAGAGTCCCTTTTTGCCCTGCCAAGGCTCAAGAGACCCTGGGTTTGTACCCGTAAAAAAAACAGGAGTCCTGACGTGCAGAAGAAACACGATTTTCAGGGGCCCAAACCCGCCTTAACCAAAATATAACCCGGTAACTCCCAACTCAGAAAAAAAATGGGGACTTCCCCCCAGAAGCATATGAGGCCCCCAATCCCCTGCCTTCATGCAGACAATTTCCGTGATGCCCTTAAACATGTAAGCAGCATGACTTCTTTATGGTCCGGACATTCCTAAGAATATGGTCACAAATCTAGGAGAACCTGGGGTCACCCCCACAACGCGAAGAACCCGTGAAACCCCAAATCACTCGAGATGAGGCCCAATTTCCGTGCATTGACCCCACAGCCATTCCCTTTCCCCCATAAACAGGGCCATGGCTTGATTTCCTTTGGGAAACGCAGAGATTCCCAAGAACACCATTCAAAATCAGTGAACAAAAAGTTCTTTAAGAAAATCGGGGAAGCCCCGTTATTCCAAAATTTCTAAAGATAAGGCAAAACCCGCTTAGAAAAAACTTTTGCCAAATTTCCCAAGCCCCTCAAAGGGAGGCTTCTCTCAGCATAGGTATTTGAGAGGCACCCGGTTTGCACCACTGGAATATACTTCAGAACCCTGAATAAAAGGAGGCTGGACATCCTTGCAGGGGCTTAATCAGGCTGCTTTCACCTCATGAGATGGGGGGGATTCGAACCCCTGTAAACCCCTGGAGAAACCCCCTAGTCCCCGTCTCATTTCGGGGGAATTTCTCATATCCCTTTGACCCCTCGACGGCACCAACCATCTTAAAGAGGGAAAGAGTCTGACTCCTTTGAACATTGATGGAATCCCAAAACCCCTCGGCCAAAAGGGGGCCCTGAGCCCCCCGGCTCCCCGGGGAGAGGCGCCCCTTTTTTGCCCTCCCAATTCAAATTTTTCCTGGGGTATCCCCGTAACTAACGGGGGTCCAATAGCGAACAAAGCCGGTTTTAAAGGGGCCTTTCCCCCCTAACTCGTGAAAAACTCCAGTCCACACCTCAACCCCAAAAAAAAACCTTTTGATATCCCCCTCAAGTGAGATACGGGGCCTTTCCTGCATTTCAGCAGAGCCCAATTCCCTTTCCCCATCAAACTTTAAGGAGCATCGAATTTCAGTAATCTCGAGAAATCCCCCAAAAAAACAGTTCAAGACAAGGACCCCCGAGTCACCCCACAAACTAAGGACTCCTGACCCTAAATCAAAAACGAGGGGGAGGCCCATTTTCCCTGAATTGACTCCCGAACCCTTTACATTTTCCCCATTAAACACAACCAGTGGGTTGACTTCATTTTGGCAAAATCCAGAGACTCCAGGAGAAAACCCCCCCAAGTCTTGAGGAACCAATTCAGCACAGCAAATCGAGGGAAAGCTTCGTGACAAAAATCGCTAGGATGAAGCGATTCCCGGGGGGAGACCCAGACTAGCCAGCTTTCCACAAGCCCCCAAATGGAGCTTTTTTACAAAAGGGATGTGGGGGGGACCCGAGTTTTCTGCCCAAGTGGAATAACACCGAGCACCCCGACAGAAAAGGGGGTGGGTTTCCTTTCTGGTGAAATAGGCTGTCTTTTCCTCCACAATGAAGGGGTGTCTGAAACCCTGTGGAACCCCAAGAAAAACCCTACGTTCCCACTTCATTTCAAGAAAGCCTCACTCCCTTTGACCCCTCAGAGGGCCCCGGGGGTTCCTGCTTCAAAAAGGGGACAGGCCTGACTCCCCTTGAAAATTGATAGAAGCGCAATATACCTTGGTCTGGAAAGGGCCGATCTCCACTCACCCTTAAAGCGTCCCATTTTCCCTCCAAGGGTCGAAGACTCCGGGGGTGTCCCCCGTAACTAACGGAGTCCTACGTGCAGAACAAAAACGAGTTTTCAGGGGCCCTCCCCGCCTTTAAATCGAGAATGTACCCCAGTCCCCGCCGCAACTCGGAAAAAAATGAACTTCCCCTAGAAGGGGAAAAAAGGGCCCAATCCCCTGCCTTGCAGCAAACAATTCGGGGATACCCATTAAAAACATGTAAGGAGGATCCAATTTTCCTTTTTTTTAATGGATTCCGAGACAGCCCCAAGAATACCACAAGTCTAGAGAACACTGAGGGCACCCCCGCAAAGCAAAAAGCTCCCTGTAACCCCCAAAACAACTCGAGATGAGGGCCCCATTCCCCTGCATGACCCCCCTGCCATCCCCCCGTTCCCCGCAAACACGACCATGCTTTACTTCCTTTTAAAAAAACGCAGAGATTCCCCAAGAAAACCACCAAATCTAAGGAACAGAAAGTTCTTAGAGCAAATCGAGAATGCCCCCTGACTCCAAAAATTTTTCCCAAAATGAGGAGGGTTCCCCGCCTTAGACTCAAACTATGTCAAAATCCACAGCCCCTCAAATGGGGGCTTCTTCAGCAATAGGTATTTGGGAGGCACCCTGAGTTTGCACCTCACCCCGGGAAAATTTCTTTGGAACCCTACATAAAGGGGGCTGGACTCCTTGTGGGGGCTTGAATACAGGCCGACTTTCACCCCAGGATGAAGGATGTTGAACCCCTTGGAACCCCGGAAAACCCTAGTCCACGTTCTTTCGAGGGATTGTCTCATTCCCTTTGACATCCGACAGGCACGCAAGGGACACTGCTTTTAAAATGAGAAATGTCTGACTACCCCTTCAACATTTTAAAGGAATCCCTATATCCCCGCGGCACTGGAAAGGGCCCTGATCCCCCGGTTTCCTGGGAGGCGTCCCTTTGCCTGCCCCGTCAAAGATATTCCTGGGAAATCCCTCGAAAACTAAACGGGTCCAACATCCTGAACAAAGTCGAGTTTTGAAGGGCCCTTTCCCCGCCGTAACTTGGAAATCTCCGGTCCACACCTCAACCCAAAAAAAAAACCTTGTGATATCCCCCTCAAGTGAGAAAAGGCCCGATGCCCTCTTTTTCAGGCAGGAAAACCCTTATCCCCATCAAATTGAAAGGAGCACGAATTGCATATAACTCGAGAAATCCCCAAGAAAACAGTTACAAGACAAGAGGGGCCCTGACGTCACCCCCCAAAACTAAGGATTCCAGTACCCTAAAACAACCGAGAAGGCCGTTTTCCCTAATTTGATCCAGAGATTTTACCCCGTTCCCCATTAAACACAACCAGTGGCTTGACCATTACCCCCAAGATCCAGAAACACCCTCCAAATCTTGAGGAACACCAAGTTCACACAGCAACTCGGGAATGCTCCGTCCACACCAAAACGCGAGATAGAGTGATTCCCTCTTAGACCAAAGATGCCCGCTTTCCAAACCCTCAGTGGGGACTTTCTTACAATAGGTTTGGGGGAGGCACCCTGAGTTTGCTGCCCCAAGTGGGAAAATACACCCAGAAGCCCCGACACAATAGGAGGCCCCGGTTTCCTTGCAGGGCTTGAATACAGGCTCGCGTTCCTCTCACAGGGTAAGGGATGCTAATCCCCTATGGAACCCAGAGAAAGCCCACTTTCCCCCCTCTTTTGAGGAAAGCCTCACATCCTTTGACACCTCGAGAGGGACGCGGATTCACGCTTCAAAGGGTGACAACCCGATCCACTTAAACATTGATGGAAGCGAAATATACCTGTGGTTACGGAAAGGGGACCCTGGATCCCCGGGACTCACATGAAAGGTCCATTTGCCCCCCAAGGCCGAAGAGGCTCCTGATTGTCCTGTAACTAACAGGAGTCCCTGACGCCCGCAGAAAAAACACGATTTTGCGGGGCCATCCCCGCCTTAACTCAAAAAAAAACCCCAGGTCCCACCGCAACCGAGAAAAACCAGGAAACCCCCCCCAGACGGATGGGGCCCGAACCCCCTGCTTGCTCAAAGCAATTCCGTGTCCCCATTAAATTAAGGAGCAACGATTGTTGAGGGATCCGAGACATCCCCAAGTATAGGGTACAAGTCAGAGAGAACTGATCACCCCAAAACGCGAAGAACCCATGTAACCCAAAACAAATCGAGATGAGGGGCCCCATTCCCCCGCATTGACTTCACAGCCACGCGTTTCCAACAAAACGATCATGGCTTTACTCCTTTAGAAACTGCAGAATTCCCCAAAAACACCGTCCAAATCTAAGGGGAAAACAAAGTTCATTAGACAAATCGAGGGGGGCCCCGTTAACCCCAAAATTTTTCAAAATAAGCTGATTTTCCCCCGGGTTGACTCAAGACATTTCCAAATTCCCAAGCCCCAAGTGAGGCTTCTCTCACATTTGGGATTTGGGGGGCACCCTGAGTTTTCACCTCAGTGGAATATACTTTGGACGCCCTGACATTAAAGGAGGGTGGACATCCTTTCAGTGGCTTAATACAGGCCGTCTTTCATCTCATGAGATGAAGGGATGTCTAATCCCCTGTGGAGCCCCTGGGGGAACCCTAGGCCCCCGCTCTTTTTCGAGGAATGCTCATACCCTTTAAAAACCTCGCAACACACGAGCTCATGCTTCAAGATGTAAAAGATGTCTGACGCCTCTTGAACATTGAAGGAATCCCAAATTCCCTGCTTACAAAAGGGGGCCCGAGTCCCCGTCCCCTGGAGGGGCGTCCCTTTGCCCGCCAAGCTCAAAGATATTTCTGAGTTCCCCTCGTAACTAAACGGGGGGTCTAGACATCCTGAACAAAGCCAGTTTTGAAGGGCCATCCCACCCGTAACTGGGAATGTATTCAGGTCCACACCTAAACCCCAAGAAAAACCGTGTAATATCCCCCTCGAAGTGGTAAGGCCCCATTCCCCGCATTTCATGCAGAGAATTCCTTTATCCCCCAAATTGAAGGACTCAAATTTTGCATGATAATCCGGAAAGCCCCCAAGAAAAAAGTTACAAATAAAAGGGGCCCTGAGGGCACCCCAGCAAAACTAAAGGGAAAACCCAAAGTACCCCAAATCAAAACGAGGGGGAGGGCCCCTTCCCCGAATTGCCTCCCGACCTTTACACGTTTTCCCTTAAACCAACCTGGTTGACTTCATTTAGGCAATCCAAAATCAGGGGAAAACCCTCCCAAGTCTAGGAACACTAAGATCGCACGCAAAATCGAGGGGAAAGCCCGGTACTCCAAACTTTTTCATGATGAAAGCAGATTTCCCGGCTTTGACTCAAGACTAGCCAAATTCCCCAACCCCTCAATAGGCTTCTCTCACAAAAGGTATTTTGGAGCACCCCGAGTTTTCAGCCCACGGGAAAAATCTTTTAGAAGCCCGACAGGAAAAGGGGCCGGGGTCCTTTCAGTGGCTTAATAAGCCCCGTCTTTTCACCTCTCAGATGAAGGGTGCTGTCCCCCCGGGGAACCCTAGAAAGCCCTACTTTCCCACCTCATTTCGAAGGGAAAACCTCACATCCCCTTTGCACCTCGAGAGGCACGCGGAGTTCACTGCTTCAAAAGGTGCGAACCTGACTCCACTTGAACATTAATGGGAAGGCAAAAACCCGTCACGGGAAAGGGCCCCGGGATCCCCGGACCACATTGAAACGTCCCTTTTCCCCTGCCCAGGCTGGGAAGAGACCCCCTGAGGTGCCCCTCTAACTAACGGGGTCCTGACGTCGCAAACAAAACACGAATTTTTCGGGGCCCCCCGCCTTAACTCGGAATATCCCCCGGGTCCCAGCCGAAACTCGAGAAAAACCATGAATTTCCCCCCTAAACGAAGAGGCCCGAACCCCTGCCTTGCATGCAGAGAAATTTCCTGTCCATTAAAATTAAGGAGATCGATTTCTTGATGGATCTCGGCACCCCCAAGAATAGGGGTACAAGCAAGAGACCATGAGGCACCCCAGAAACGCAAGAAGCTCCAGAACCCAAACAATCGAGATGAGGCCCCTTCCCCGCATTGACTTTTCAGCCAACCCCGTTTTCCCAAAAAACACGATCAGTGGCTTTACTTCCTTAGGGAAAATGCGATTTTCCCGAAACACCGTCCGAAAACTGAGGAAACAGAAGTCATTAGACAACTCGAGGGGTGCCCCTGTACTCCAAAAATTTTTTAAGAAAAGCTGTTCCCGCTTAACCAAACATTGCCAAAAATTTCCCCAACCACTCAAGTGGAGGCTTCTTCAGCAAAGGTATTTGGAGGGGACCCTATTTGCAGCCCCTTGGGAAAAATATTTTGAACGCCCTGACATAAAAGGGGGCGGACACCTTGCAGTGGGGTTTTAAAAAGCTCTCTTTACTTATGGATAAGGGATGTCTGAATCCCCCGGGAGACCCCGGGAAAGCCCCGGGCCCCCTCTTTTTTCGAGGAATGTTCATATCCCTTTTACCCTCGCAGGCACCAGACTCATTTCTCAAGATGGAAAATTTGACTCCCTGAACATTGATAGAACCCCAAAACCTGCGGCTACAAAGGGGCCCGGTCTCCTGGGTCACCTGGAAGGGTCCCTTTGCCCGCCAAGCTCAAATATTCCTGACTATCCCTCTAAAATAAAAGGGGGCCAGAATCGGAACAAACCCCAGTTTTGAAGGGCCCCCCAGCCCAACTCGTGAAGTACTTCAGGCCACACCTCAACCCAAAAAAACCATTGAACCCCCCCCAAGTAGAAAAAGGTCCCATTCCCTCATTTCTGCAAGCAAAATTTCCCTTTTCCCATCCAAACTTGTAAGAGCATCGAATTTCATGTTAGATTCGAAAAGACCCCAAGAAAACTTTTTCAAAACTAGAGGGACCCAGGCACCCCGCAAAGCTAAGGAGCTCCATGTACCCAAATCAACACGATGGGCCCAAAAAAAACCCAAATTCCTCCAAAATTTTCCACGTTCCCCTTTAAACAAAAACCATGGCTTGACTTCTTTTGAAAACTCCAAGACCCCAGGAACACCCTCCCAAGTCTTGAGAACACCAAGATCACAAGCAACTCGGGGAATCCCCGTGTACTCCAAAATTCTCATGATGAAAGCAGTTTCCCCTGTTAGACTCGACATAGCCAAACCACAACCCCTCAAGTGGAGTTCTCTCCAATAGGTATTTTGACACCCTGATTTCCAGCCTCACGGGAAATTAACTTCTAGAACCCCTGATGGAAAAGGGGCCGAACGCCCTTGCAGGGGCTTGAATACGGGCCGTCTTTCACCTCATCAATAAGGGGTGTCAAAATCCCCTGGGGAGACCCTGGAAAAAAAGCCCAGGTCCCCATTCTTTTCCGGGGATTGTCTCTACCCCTTTTTGCACCTCGACGGGAACGCATAGTCACTGCTTCACGATTGAAAAATTCGACCCCTCTTAAAACATTGATAGGAATCCAATTTCCCTGGGCTACGGAAAAGGGGCCCTATCTCCCCCCTCACCGGGGAGGGGTTCCCCTTTTTGCCCCCCCAAGTGTCAAAAAATTTCCGGGGTGCCCCTCGTAACTAAATTGGAGCCCGACGTCCGCGAACAAAGCCGATTTAAAGGGGCCTTCCCCCCCGTAACAGGAAATACCCGGTCCACACCTCAACCCAAAAAAACCATGTGTTTTTTTCCCCTGAAGTGAGATAAGGCCCGATTGCCTGCATTTCATGCAGAGAAATTTTCCTTTATCGCCATCAAACTGAAAGGAGCATCAATTGCATGATAGATCTCGAAAAGCCCCCAAAAAAGAAAACATTTACAAGACTAGGGCCCCTGGGGTCACCCACAAGCTAAGGACTCCAGTACCCAAACAACACGATGAGGCCAAATTTCCCATAAATTGACTCCAAGTTCACACGTTCCCGTTTAAAACAAAACCATGGCTTGCTTCTTTTAGGCAACTCCAAAAACTCCAAGAACACCCTCCCAATTTGGGGAAACCCAATTCAGAAAGCAACTCGAGGAATGCCCCGGTACCCAAACGCTAGAGTGAAGCGATTCTCTGGTTAGACCAACTATCCCCGTTTTCCACGGGCCCTCAAGTGGAGGTTTCTCCTTGGAATGGGTATGGGACACCCTGAGTTTGCTCCTCAAGGGAATATACACCGAGCACCCTGCAAAAAAGGAGGCGGACTTCTTGCAGTGGCTTGAATCGGGTGTTTTTCCTCTCCAGGTAAAGGGGATGGTAACCCCTGTGGCCCCTAAGAAGCCCTATGTTCCCCCCTCTTTTAAAAGGAAACCTCACCCCCTTTGACACCTCGAGAGGCACGCGGAGTTCACGGCTTAAAAGGTGAGGGGCCCTGACTCCACTTGAACATTGATAGAAGCACAATATCCCTGTGGCTAGGGGGAAAGGGACCCGGTTTCCCACCACAGGAAGCATTCCATTTGCCCTGCCAAGTCTCGAAGGACTCCGAGTGTCCCTCTAACACCAGGAGTCCTGACGTCGCAAACAAAAAACGAGTTTGCGGGGCCACCCCCGCCTTAATTTTCGAGAAATTACCACGGGTCCCCGCATAACTCGAAAAAAACCATCAGATTCCCCTAGAAAGCGAGAAAGCCCAAACCCCCTCCCTTGATGCAGAAAATTTCCCGTATACCCATTAAACATGAAAGGGGAGCACGACTTGCTGATGGATCCGAGACAGCCCCCAAGAATAGGGTCAAATCTAGGGCCCCTAGGTCCCCCACAACGCGAAAAGCCCATGAAACCCCAAAATCAACCGAGAGGGGCCCGATTCCCCTGCATTACTCAACACCCTCGGCCGTCCCAACAATCACGATCAGGGGCTTGACTTCCTGTAAAAAAACTGCGAATTCCCAGAGAACCCGGAAATCTAAGGAAGGCAATTCTTAACAACTGGGGATGCACCGGCCCCCAAAATTTTTCTCAAATGAGAGTGTTTTCCCGGGGTTAGACTCAAGACAATCCAAATTCCGCAACCCCCTAAGTGGGGGCTTCTCTCAGCAATGGTATTTTGGAGGCGCCCTGATTTTTTCAGCCCCACGTGAAAAATACTTCGAGAAGCCCCGACAGGAAAAGGGGGCCGGACGTCCTTGCGTGACTTGAATACAGGCCCTTTTCACCCATGAAAAAGGGAGTCTGAATCCCCCGTGGAGACCCTGGAGAAACCCTAGCCCCGTCTCATTTGAGGGAGTTCATATCCATTTGCACCCCGACAGGCACGCAAGCTCCTGCTTCAAGATTGAAATTCTGACTCCTCTTGAACATTTTAGGGAATCCCAATACCCTGCGGCACGAAAGGGGCCTTGATCTCCCGGCTCACCCGGAGGGCATCCCTTTTTCCCTGCCAAGCGTCAAAGATATTCCTGAGTATCCCTGTAACTAAACTGGGGGCCAATATCGCTGAACAAAGCCCGGGTTTTTAAGGTCCTTCCACCGTAACTCGTGAAAAATCCAGGTCCAACCCAACCCAAGAAAAAACCCTGTGATATCCCCTCGAATGAGATAAGGTCCCCTTTGGCCCGCTTATCAAGCAATTCCGGGATCCCCACAAAACTTGTAAGGGGCATGAATTTCATGATAATCCGGGAAAACCCCAACAAAAAGGTACAAACTAGAGGGACCCCGAGGTCACCCAGAAAAACTAAGGGGACCAAAGTACCCTAAATAAACATAGGCCCGATTCCCCTAATTGCCTCCGAGCCTTCACACGTTCCCCATTAAACACACCATGGGGACTTTATTTAGGCAACTCCCGAGATCCGGAAACCCCTCCCAAGTCGGAGAACAAAGATCAGACAGCAAAATCGAAATGCCCCCTGTACTCCAAAATTTTCTGGGGTGAAAGAATTCCCTGGCTTAACCAAAAAAAATCCAAATTCCACAACCCCCCCAATGGAGGCTTCTCTCAGCAAAAGGTATTTGGGGGCACCCTGAGTTTGCAGCCCCACGTTTTAAATATATTTTAGAACCCTGACGGAAAGGAGGGCCGGCTCCTTGCTGGCTTGAATACAGGCTCGTCTTTTACCCATCGATGAAGGGATGTCTGAATCCCTTTGGGGACCCAAAAAAGCCCACTTTCCCACCTCATTTCGAAGGGGAAACCCACATCCCTTTTACCCTCAAGGCACGCGGAGTTTTACTGCTTCAAAAGGGGACGAACTGACTCCACTTGAAAATTAAAAAGCGAATATCCCGTGGGTCTGAAAGGGGCCCCGGATCTCCGGGCTCACATTGGAGAAGCGCCCCTTTGCCCTGCCCAGGCTCGAAAGACTCCTGAGGGGCCCCGTAATAACAGGAGTCCTGACGTCGCAGAACAAACACGAGATTTGCGGGCCATCCCCGCCTTAACTCGAGAATATACCCCCGGGCCCACCGCAACTAGAAAAACCCTGAGACTTCCCCCCCAAAACGAGATGAGGGCCCCAATCCCCGCCTTTCATGCAAGCAATTCCGTGATACCCTTAAACATTTAAAGGGGCATCGACTTGCTTATGGATCTCGAGACAGCCCCAAGAATACGGTCCAAATAAAAGGGGACCATGAGCACCCCAAAACGGAAGAACTCCCTGAAACCCAAAACAACTCGAGAGAGGCCCCGTTCCCCTCATTGACTTACAGCCCTCCCCCCTTTCCCCAAAAAACACATCAGTGGCTTACTTTCCCTTTTTTTGGGAAAATGCAGAGATTCCCCAAAAACACCGTCCAATCTAAGAACAGCAAGTTCATTAAGCAAATCGAGGAGTGCCCTTTTACTCCAAAAATTTTCAAAATGAAGGGGGATCCCGCTTGACTCAAGACATATGCCCAAAATTTCCCCAACCCTCAAGTGGGGGCTTCTCTCGCAAAAGGTATTTGGGAGGCACCCTGAGTTTTTCCCCAGGGAAATATTTCGGACGCCCCGCATGAAGGAGGCTGGACATCCTTTCAGTGGGGTTGAATACAGCTCGTCTTTCATCTTTGAGATGAAGGGATGTCTGAACCCTTTTGGGAGACCCTGGAGAAAACCCTAGGGGCCCCCTTTCCCATTTCGAGGGGAAAGTCTCATTCCCTTTTACACCTCACAGGGACGCAACTCATTGCATCAAGATGTGAAGATGTCTGACTCCTCTTAACATTGATAGGAATCCCAATATCCCGCGGCTGGGGAAAGGGGGGCCCGGGGTCTCCCGGTCCCGGAGAGCGTCCCTTTTGCCCTCCAACTTCAAAGTTTCCGAGGTCCCCTCGTAACTAAACGGGGGGTCCAGACATCCTGAACAAACCCGGTTTAAAGGGGCCTTCCCCCCCGTAACCCGGGGAATGTATTTTCAGGCCCAACACCTCAACCCAAGAAAAACCATGTGATATCCCCCTCGAAGTGAGAAAGGGCCCCCATTGCCCTCATTTCAGGCAAGCAACCCCGTTTTTTCGCCACCAAACTTGAAGGAGACAAAATTGCAGTTGATCTCGAAAAGCCCCAAAAAAAACATTACAAGACTAGGGGGCCCCTGATCACCCCACAAAGCTAAGGACTCCATTTTTCCCTAAATCAACACGAGGTGGGGCCCGTTTCCCCATGAATTCCCAAAGGATTTACACTTTCCCCCATTAAACAAAACCAGGTTGACTTCATTTAGGCAACTCCAGAGACTCCGGGAAACACCCTCCCAAGTCTTGAGGAACACCAAATCACACAGCAACTGGGGGAATGCCCCGTGTACTCCAAATTTTCCATGATGAAAGCAATTCCCGGGTTAGACTAAGCATATGCCAAAATTCCACAACCCCCAAGTGGAGGTTTTCTCTCAGCAATAGTATTTTGGGGGCCCCCCGATTTTCCCAGCCTCACGGGGAATAAATCTAGAAGCCCTGATAAAAAGGGAGGCCGGAGCCCTTGCAGGGGCTTAATACAGGCTCGTCTTTCCCCTCATCAATGAAGGGATGTCTGAATCCCCGGGAACCCTGGAGAAACCCCTACCCCATCTCATTTCGGGGGATTTCTCATATCCCTTTGACACCCCGACGACGCATAGCTCACTGCTTCAAGAGTAAATGTCGACCCCTTGAAAATTTAAGAAACCCCAAACCCCGTGGCCCGGAAAGGGGCCTAGTCTCCCCCTCACCTGGAGGGTCCCCCTTTTTCCCGCCAATGTCAAAAGATCCTGAGGTTCCCCCCGTAACTAAATTGGGTCCTACGTCCTGAAAAAAGCCCAGTTTTAAGGCCTTCCCCGCCGTAACACTTAAATTTCCCAGTCACACCTCAACCCAAAAAAAACCATGTGATTTCCCCTCGAAGTAGATAAGGGCCGATTGCCCCGCATTTTTGCGAGCAATTCCTTACGCCACAAACTTGTAAGGGGCATCGAATTGCATGATAACTCGGAAAACCCCAAAAAAACAGTACAAAACAGAGGGCCCGAGGTCACCCAGCAAAGCTAAGGAGCTCCATGTACCCAAATCAACACGAGGGAGGGCCAATTTCCCATAATTGACTCCCCAGCCTTCCCCCGTTCCCCATTTTAAAAACAACCCTGCTTTACTTTATTTTTGGGAACCCAGAACTCCCCGGGAACACCCTCCCAATCTGAGAACACCAAGTTCAGCACAAACCGAGGGAAAGCTCCCTGTACACCAAATCGTCTAAGATGAGAGCTGATTCTCTGGCTTGAATCAAGGCGTATGCCCCTTTTCCACAAAAGGGACTCAATGGGGGCTTCCTTAGGAAGGTTTGGGGGACCCTGAGTTTTCTGCCCAAATGGAATATACAAAGGGCACCCTGACCAAAAGGAGGCCCGGGTCCTTTCAGTCTTGAAAAAGGTGTCTTTCCTCTACGGATCAAGGGATGGTGAATCCCCTGTGGAGACCCCAGAGAAAGCCCCATGTTCCCCCTCATTTCAAAGGAAAGCCTCACATCCTTTGCACCCCGAGAGGGACGCGGAGTTCACCTTCAAAAAAGGTGACGGGCCTACTCCACTTGAAAAATTGATTAAACACAAATACCTGTGGGTAGGGGAAAGGGCCCTGGTCTCCGACTCACAGTGAAAGCATTTTCCCTTTTGCCCTGCCAAGCTCGAAGAGACTCCTGGTGTCCCTCGAACTACCAGGAGCCTGACGTCGCAAACAAACCGATTTGCGGGGCCCCCCGCCCTTTAAATGATAAACCCCGGTCCCCGCAGTAACTGAGAAAAACCACAGACTTCCCCCTAGAAGCGAGTAAACCCGAATCCCCTGCCTTGCATCAGAGCAACCGTGTACCCAAAAAACAGAAAGGGAAACGACTTGCTTGAGGGATCTCGAACAGTCCCCAAATAGGGTACAAGTCTGGGGGAACCCGGGGTCACCCCACCCAACGCAAGAAGCCCATGAACCCAAATAAACTCGAGATGGGGCCCTTCCCTCTTGACCAACAGCCATCGGCCGTTCCCCCAAAAAAAAATCACGATCGGGGTTTGATTCCCTGTGGGAAACGCAGAGTTTCCCCAAGAACACCTCCAACTAAGGAAGAGCAAGTTCATTAGGCAACCGAGGATGCACCGGTCCCCAAAATTTCTCAATAGGGAAGCTGATTCCCGGGTTTAGACTAAAGACAATCCCAAATTTCCGCAACCCCTCAAGGGAGTTCTCCACAATAGTTTTGGAGGGCCCTGAGTTTGCAGCCTCACGTAAAATATACTTCGAGAACCCCTGACAAAAGGGAGGCCGGACCCCTTGCAGTACTTAAATACAGGCCTTTTCACCTCATGAATAAAGGGATGTCAATCCCCTTGAGACCCGGAGAAAGCCTGGGTCCCCGTCTCATTTCGAGGGAAGTCTCTATCCTTTTGACCCTCGACGGGGCACGCAGAGCTCACTGTTTCAAGGGGAAGATTCTACTCCCTTGAACATTGATAGGAACCCAATACCCTGGGTACGGAAAGGGGCCTTGAGCTCCCGGCTCCCCTGGAAGCATCCCTTTTCCCCTGCCAAGCGTCAAAGTTTTTTTTCCTGAGGATCCCTCTAACTTAAACGGGGGTCCAGTATCGCTGAACAAAGCCGATTTTTTAAAGGGTCCTTCCCAGCCTAACTCGGAATATACCGGGCCACCCTCAACAAGAAAAAAACCCTGTATATCCCCCTGATTTAGTAATCCCATTGGCCCGCATTTATGCAGGAATTCCGTTACCCCATCAAACTTTTAAGGGGGCATCGAATTTTGATAGATTCGAGAAATCCCAACAAAACAGGTAAAGACTAGAGGGACCCTGAGGTCACCCCAGCAAAGCTAAGGAGACCAAAGTACCCTAAATCAAAACGAGGTGAGGCCCGATTCCATGAATTGCCCCCAAACCTTTACACTTCCCCATTTAAAAAAAACCCAAACCCTGGCTTGACTTCATTTAGCAACTCCAGAGACTCCCCCCCGGAAAAAAAAAACCCTCCCAATCGTAGGGAACACTAAGATCAGCACAGCACTCGAGAAAACCCCGTGTCTCCAAAAAATTTTTCATGATAAAGCAGATTCCCCGGGTTAGACTCAAAAACATATGCCAAATTCCAAACCCCTCAAGTGGAGGCTTCTCTCACAATGGTATTTTTTAGGCACCCCGGTTTGCAGCCTACGTGGGAAATACTTCTAAAGCCCCGCAGGAAAAGGGGGCCGGAAAGTCCTTGCAGTGGCTTTAAAACAGGCTCGCTTTCACCTCATCAGATGAAGGGATGTCTGAATCCCCCTTTGGGGACCCTAGAGAAAGCCCTACTTCCCACCTCATTTCGAAGGAAAACCCCCACATCCCTTTGACACCTCGAGAGGCACGGGAGTTTTATGCTTCAAAAGGTGACGAACCTGACTCCACGAACATTAATAGGAAGCGCAATATACCCTTGGGTACTGAAAGGGACCCCGGATCTCGGACTCCATTGGAAGCGTCCCCCTTTTCCCTGCCCCCTCGAAAGACTCCGAGGGGTCCCTCGAAAAAGACGGAGTCCTGCTTGCAGAACAAACACGAGATTTTCAGGGCCCCTCCCCGCCCTTAACTCGGAAATACCCAGGTCCCAGCCGCAACTCGAAAAAACCCGAGACTTCCCCCAGAAGCGAGATGAGGCCCCGAATCCCTGCCTTGCATGCAGAGAAATTTCCCCGTGATACCCATTAAACATGAAGGACACGACTTGCTTGAGGATCTCGAGACAGCCCCCAAAAAAGGGGTCACAAGTCTAGAAGCCCATGAGGCCCCCCAGAAACGCGAAAAACCCATGTAACCCAAATCAACTCAAAAAATGAGGCCCATTCCCCTGATTGACTTTCACCATCCGCCGTTTCCAAAAAACACGATCGGGGTTGACTTCCTTTGGGAAAATGCAAAATTTCCCAGAAACCCCGTCCAAAATCTAGGGGAAAAAAGAAGTTCATTAGAGCAACTCGAGGAGTGCCCCGTGTACTCCAAAATTTCTCAAGTGGGGCTGTTTCCCGGGCTTAATCAAGACATATAATTTTCCAAAAGCCACTAAAATGGGGGCTTCTTCAAAATGGTATTTGGAGGCCCCTGATTTTTGCACCCTCAGGGAAAAATTATTTCAGACGCCCTGACATAAAGGAGGCGGGGAACCCCGCGTGTTTGAATACGGCTCGTCTTTCTTTATTTTGAAGGGGATTTTGAATCCCCTGGGGAACCCTGGAGAAAGCCCTAGCCCCCGTCCATTTGAGGGAAGTCTCATATCCCTTTGACACCTCGCAGGCACGCAGAGCCATTGCATCAAGATGGAAGATGTCTACTCCTCTTTAAATTTATAGAATCCCAATACCGCGGCTACTGAAAGGGGCCCTGAGTTCCCGGCCACCCGGAAGGCGTCCCTTTTGCCCCCCCAAGCGTCAAAGATATTTCCCGAGGTATCCCCTAACTAAACTGGGTCCAGACATCGCTGAATAAAGCCGAGTTTTTTAAGGGGCCCCCCTTCCCACCGTAAATCGTGAATGTACTTTGGTCCACACCTCACCCAAGAAAAACCAGTTATGCCCTCAAGTGAGAAAAGGGCCCCTTGCCCTGCATTTCAAAGCAGAGCAATTCCGTTATCCCCCTCAAACTTGTAAGGGCATCGAATTGCATGTTAATTGAAAAGACCCCCAAAAAAACATTTTTCAAGATAAGGACCGAGGGGCACCCCACAAAGCTAAGTGCTCCCCTTACCCCAAAAACACGAGGGGAGGCCCTATTCCCATGAAATTTCCTCCCAAATTTTTTACAGTTTTCCCCCTTAAAAAACACCGTGGTTGACTTATTTAGGCAATCCCGAGACTCCAGGAAAAACCCTCCAAGTCTTGAGGAACACCAAGATCAACAGCAATCGAGGGAAAGCCCCGTGTACTCCCAAAATTTTTCATATGAAAGCGATTCCCTGGGTTTAACTCAAGACATATGCCAAATTCCACAACCCCTCAATGGGGCTTCTCTCAGCAATGGGATTTTGGAGGCCCCTGATTTCCGCCTCCGGGAAATACTTCTAGAAGCCCTGATAGGAAAAAGGGGGCCGGACCCCTTTTAGTGGCTGAAAACAGGCTCGTCTTTTCCCTCATCAATGAAGGGATGTCAGAATCCCCTGTGGAACCCGGAAAAGCCCTAGGCCCCAATTTATTTCGAGGGGTTTTCTCATATCCCTTTTTAAAACCCCACGGCACGCATAGCCCTGCTTCAAGATGGAAGATATCTGACTCCCCTTGAACATTGATAGGAATCCCAAATACCCCGTGGTACTGGAAAGGGGCCCCTGGTCTCCCCCCCACCCGGAGAGGGGTCCTTTTTCCCCGCCAAATGTCAAAGAGATTCCTGAGGTGTCCCCCGTAACTAAATTGGGGGTCCTGACGTCCTGAACAAAGCCGAGTTTGAAGGGGCCCCCCGCCGTAACACGTGAAAATATCCGGTCCACACCTCAAACCCAAAAACCATGTGTATTCCCCCCGAAAAGTGAGATAAGGTCGATTGCCCTGCATTTTATGCAGAGCAATTTGTTATTGCCATCAAACTTTAAGGAGCACGAATTGCATGAAGATCTCGAAAATTTCCCCAAAAAAACATTACAAAACTAGAGGGACCCTGAGGTCACCCCCAAACTAGGAGCTCCTGTACCCTAAAAACAACACAGGGGAGGCCCAATTCCCTGAATTGCTCGACCTTCACATTCCCGATTTAAAAAACAACCCGTGGCTTGACTTCATTTAGGGAACTCCCCAGACCCCGGAGAACACCCTCCCAAGTCTTGAGGAACCCAAGTTCAGACAGCAACTCGGAAATGCTCCGTGTACACCAAATTTAGAGATGAGAGCTGATTCCGTTAGACTCAGGCGTATGCCATTTTTCCACAAGGCACTAAAGGGAGGCTTCTCTTGGGAATGGGTTGTGGGAGGCCCCCTGATTTTTGCTGCCTCAAGTGGAATATACACCGAGCAGCCTGACCAAAAGGGGCCGGACTTCTTGCAGGGGCTTGAATACGGGTCGTTTTTTCCCTCACGGATCAAGGGATGTGGAATCCCCGGGGAGACCCTAGAGAAACCCCTATTTTCCCCCCTCATTTCAAAGGGAAACCTCACTCCCTTGGACACCTGGAGGCACGCGGATTTACTGCTTCAAAAGGTACGGGGCCGACTCCATTGAACTTGATAGGAAGCCAATATCCCTGGGCTAGGGAAAGGGACCCTGATCCCGGGGACTCACATGAAAAAGCATTCCATTTCCCCTGCCAAGTCTCGAAGAGATCCTGAGGGGTCCCTCAAACTCCAGAGCCCCTGACGCGCAAAAAACACATTTTTTGCGGGGCCAATCCCCGTTTAAACCGATATTCCACGGGTCCCCGCGTAACTCGAGAAAACCTCAACTTCCCCTAGAAGCGAAAATAAGCCCCAACCCCTCCTTGCATGCAGAGCAATTCCGTGATACCATAAATGTAAACTCGACTTTTTTTGTGGTCTCGAGACACCCCCCAAGAATACGGTCACAATCAGAGAGACCCTGAGGTCACCCCCCAACCAAGAAGTCCATGAACCCAAATCAACTCGGAAAGGGGCCCATTCCCCTGCATTTACTCAAAAAGCCCCTCGCCGTTTTCCCCCCAATCACGATCATGGTTGACTTCCCCTTTTGGAAAATGCAAATTCCAGAGAACACCGCCGAAATCTGAGGAAGAGCAAGTTCTTGAGCACTCGAGGGGTGCACCGTGTCCTCCAAAATTTTTCAATATGAGAGTGATTCCCCGCTTAGACCCAAGAAAAATAGAAAAATTTCCCCAAGCCCCTCAAATGGAGGCTTTTTCTCAGCAATAAATTTTTGGAGGCGCCCTGATTTGCAGCCTACGGAAAAAACTTTGGAACCCTGACAGGGAAAAGGGGCCGGCCTTTAAATACTTGAAAAACAGGCCCGTTTTCCCCATGAATAAGGGGGGTCTGAATCCCCCGTGGAGACCCGGAAAAGCCCTAGGTCCCCCCTCATTTCGAGGAATGTCTCATATCCTTGGCACCTCGCAGGCACGCAAGCCACTGCTTTAAAATGTGAAGATGCTGACCTCTGAACATTTAAAGGAATCCCAATATCCCTGCGGGACTGGAAAGGGGGCCCTTTAGTCTCCCGGCTTACCCGGAGAGGCGCCCTTTTGCCCTGCCAAGCGTCAAAGTATTCCTGAGGTATCCCCCGTAAAATAAACTGGGGGCCCGATTTCGTGAACAAAACCCATTTTGAAGGTCCTTCCCCGCCGTAACTCGTGAAAAACTCCAGGTCCACACCTCAACCCAGAAAAACCATGTGATATCCCCTCGAAGTGAGATAAGGTCCATTGGCCTGCATTTCATGCAGAGCAATTCCGTTATCCCCATCAACTTGTAAGGATGCATCGAATTGCATGATAGATCTCGAGAAAGTCCCCAACAAAACAGGTACAAGACTAGAGGGACCTGAGGTCACCCCAGCAAAGCTAAAGAGCTCCATGTACCCTAAATCAACACGAGGTGAGGCCCGATTCCCATGAATTGACTCCAGAGCCTTCACACGTTCCCATTAAACACAACCAGTGGCTTGACTTCATTTAGGCAACTCCAGAGACTCAGGAGACCACCCTCCCAAGTTGAGGAACACCATGTACAGCACAGCAACTCGAGGAATGCTTCGTGTACACCAAATCGTCTAGAGATGAGAGCTGATTCCTGGGCTTAGACTCAAGACGTATGCCAGCTTTCCACAAGCCCCTCAAGTGGAGGCTTTCTCTTATCGAGTAGGTATGTGGGAGGCACCCTGGAGTGGTGCGCCTCAAAGGAATATACACGAGCAGATGGGGTGAGTGGGTTGGGAGGTGGAGCCCTGACAAAAAAGGAGGTTGCGGACTTTCCATCAGTGGCATGAATCTAGTGACCTCTGTCTTGTCCTCTGCAGCAGGAATAAGGGAATTGGTCCTGGAATCTCCCTTTGGTAGTACCGCTAGAGAAATTCCCTACGTTACCCTTGTGACCGGTTACATTTCGAAAAAGGAAAGCCTAACATCCCTTTTGGACGACCTCGAGAGGGTCACAGGGCACGTAGTTCACTTTGCTTCAAATGGTGGACGATGCCATGACTTCTCCTTCAACATTAATAGGAAGAGCTCAATATTCCTGTGGCTACTGGAACGCGGACCCCCTGGGTCTGCGGCGAATCTCACCTTTGATACAATGAATTCTCATTTTGACCCCTGCCAAGCATCGATTGAGATTTCTGCGGTGTTGTGGTCGGAACTAGACAGTAGTTATCCTGACGGGTCGGCAGCACGAAACACGCTAGTTTTTGCAGGGCCGCATCCCGCCTTAACTTTAGAATAATATACCCCAGGAGACAACGCGCTCATATGCGAGTAAAAACCATGAGACGGTCCCCCTAGAAGGGAGAAAGAGTGCCCGAATCCCCTGCCTTGCATGCAGAGCAAGTTCCGAGTGAATGCCCATTATATCATGTAAAGCAGAATACTTGATCTTGCTTGGAATGGATCTCGGAGATAGTCCTCAAGTAATATGGTCAACAAGACTAGAGAGACACCTGGGTCCTCCAGCAACGCGAAAGAAGATCCGTGTACCCAAATCAACTCGAAATGAGGCCCGATTCCATGCATCGATCACAGCCATCCCCGTTCACCAACAAACACGACAAGTGGCTTGACTGCCTTTAGGAAACTGCAAGAGATTCCCAGCGTACACCGTCGAAATCTAGAGGAACAGCAATTCATTAGAGCAAACTCGAGGATTGCCCCGTGTACCTCCAAAAATTTTCTAAAGATGGCGAGCTGATTCCCTGGTTTAGATCAAGACATATGCCAAAGTTCACAAGCCCCTACTAATGGGGCTTCTCTCGCAATAGGGTATTGGGGAGGCAACCATTGAGTTTGCAGCCTCACGTGGTAATACTTCGAGTAGCCCTTTGACATGATAGGAGGCTGGACATCCTTGCAGTGGCTTGAATACAGGCTGTCTTTCATTCATGAGATCGATTGGGGTGTCTGAATCCTGTGGAGACCTGGAGAAAGCCCTAGGTCCCCGTCTCATTTCGAGGGAAGAATTGTGTCATATCCCTTTGACAACTCGACAGGAGGCAGCGCTCACTCTTCAAGATGTGAAGATTTGTCTTGACTCCTCTTGAACATGATAGGAATCCCATATATCCCTGCGTTACTGGAAGGGGCCCTGAGTCTCAGGCTCACCTAGAGAGGTCCCTTTTAACCTGCCATAGCGTTTCAAAGATATTCCTGAGCTATCCCTCGTAACTAATATTGGGGTCCAGACCATTCGCTGATACAAAAAGCCCGAGTTTTGAAGGGCCTTCCCCGCGTAACTCATGATTATAACTTCCAGGTCCCACACCTCAACCAAGGAGAAAATACCATGTGATATCCCCATCGAAGTGAGATAGGTCCGATTGGCCTGCATTTCATGCAGAGGCAATTTCGTTATCCATAATTGTAAGGAGCATCGACTTGCATGATAGATTCGAGGAAAGTCCCCAAGAAAACAGTTACAAGACTAAGAGGGGACCTGCGTTCACCCAGCAAGCTAAGGAGCCCCATGTACCCTAAATCAACACGAGGTGAGGCCCAATACCATGACTGATCCAGTAGCCTCACACGTTCCCATAACACACACAGTGTCTTGACTTCATTTAGGCAAAACTCCAGAGACTCCAGTAGAACACCCTCCCTTCTTGAGGCACACAAGTTCAGAACAGAACTCGAGGAATGTTCCCGTGTACCCAAATCGTCTAGGATGAAACTGATTCTCTGGTTAGACTCAAGACGATATGCCTTTTTTTCCACAAGCCCCTCAAGTGGAGGCTTCTCTAGCAATAGGTATTGGAAGGCACCCTGAGTTTTCCTGCCTCAAGTGGGAATATACCCGACAGCCCTGAAAAAAGGAGGCCAGACTTCCTTGCAGTGGCTTGAATACGGGCTCGTCTTTCCTCTCACAGGATGAAGGGATGTCTGAATCCCCTGTGGAGACCCTAGAGAAAGCCCTACTTTCCCCCTCATTTCGAAGGAAAGCCTCAACATCCCTTTTGGACACCTCGAGAGGCACGCGGAGTTAAACTGCTTCAAAGGTGACGAGACCTGACCCCAAACTTGAACATTGATAGGAAGCGCAAATAATCCCTGTGGTTACTGGAAAGGGACCCTGGATCCCCCGGACCCCACATTGAGAAGGGGCCCCAAATTTGCCCTGCCAAGGCTCGAAGAGGCTCCTGAGGTGCCCCTCGTAACTCGACAGGAAGTCCTGACTTCGATGTACAAAACTAGGGTTGAAGGCCATCCCGCCCGTAAGTCGAGAATGACCCCAGGTCCCCGGGCGCAGCCGCCGCAACTCGAGAAAAACAATGATGACTTCCCTCCAAGCTAGATGGGCCCGTGATTCCCCTTCACTTGGCCATGCAAGGAGCAATTCCGAAGCCCCCTTCACACATGTCAGGAGCCTCGACCTTGCTTTGATGGATTCTCGAGACCAAGTCCGCACGTAACACTGTCACAATATAGATAGGAATGACCGTCATGAGGAGTCACCGGGGGGAACCACAAACGCGAAGATGATATCCGATGTACGCCCAACATGGCAGTGCGGATATCAACTCGAGATGGACGGCCCGCCTTCGCCTGCATTTGAATACTTTCCAAGAGCCACTTCCCGCGTTTTCTCCCCCCAACAAAAACACGATCAGGTGGCTTGACATTCCTTTAAAGGAAACGTGGGGGCAGATAAATTCCCAAGAACACCGTCGAAATCTAGAGGACAAAACAGCAAAGTTCATTAGAGCAACATAAACTCGAGAGTGCCCCGTGACTCCAAAATTTCTCAAGATAAGGGCTGATTCCCTGGCTTAGAAACCTCAAAGACATATGCCAAATTCCACAAGCCACTCAAGTGGGAGGCTCTCTTCCCTACCCCATACCCAGCAGCCCCCGACACCACCACATTCACAATAGGGTTAATTTGGGAGGCCACCCTGAGTTTGCAGCTCACGTGGAAAATACTTCGAGAAGCACTGCCAGGAAAGGAGGCCGGACGTCCTTGCAGTGGCTATGAATACAGGCTCCGCGGACAGGAGTGAGGGCGGGTGGGCGTGGGGTCTTTTCACCTCAATGAGAAGAAAGGATGTCTAACTCCCCTGTGGAGACGCCTTGTAGGACAGGAGATAAAGCCCTAGGGTCCCCGCTTTCATATCGAGGGGAATTGCCTCATATCACTTATTGGCGTCACCTCAGACAGGCACGCAGAGCTCGACTGCTTCAAATGAAGTGAAGATTGTCCTTGACTTCCTAATTGAACATCGATTGTTTAGGAATCGCCGATATAGCCCTGCCAGCACTAATCGGAAAAGGGGACTCTGTGCTCTCCCGGGCTCAACTGGAGAGGCCGTCCTTTTTGCCCTTGCCTAGCGTCTAAGATATACCTGTGGTATAAACATCCCCCATATCATAAACTAAACCCCTTGAGGGTGTACCCCTCCCGTACAACAGAAATATATCCTGCATGTCCTGAAACCGTCGACTGAAGCAAATACCCGAGAGTTTTTAGAAAAAGAGGGCCTATCCCTCGCCTGTTTATACTCTTCCGAATGTGAATAAAACCGCCATGGTTCCCCAGATCTCTCAACCCCTAAAGGAAACACACCGCATGGTTGATATTATCCCCTTCGAGAGGTGAGATCAGTTCCATTGCCTTCTGCATTTCATAGGACAATTCCGTATCCCCATCAAAACTTGTAAGGAGAATCGAATTGCCAATGATAGATCGTCGTGAAAGTCCCCAAGAAAACAGTTACCAAGACTAGAGGGACCGCAGAGGTCACCCCAGCAAAGCTAAGGAAGCCCCCATGTACCCTCAATCAACACGAAGGTGAGGCCCCGATTCCCTTGAAAAATGACCCATGAGCCATAATCAACACGTTTCCCCCTTCAGAACAGCAACCCAGTGGCTTGAACTTCGATTTAGTGCAACTCCACAGATATTACCAGGAGGAACACCCATCCAGAGTCTTGAAAGAACACCAAGTTCAGCACAGCAAACTTCAAGAAATGCTCCGTGTAACACCCAAACATCGTTCTTGGTAGTTGGACGAAAGCTTGTATTTCCACTGGCTTAGACCAAGAACGTATGCTCAGCTTCCTCAAGACCCTCAAAGTGGAAGCTGCCTTCTTAGCAATAGATGTGGGAGGCACCCTGATTGCATGACTGCCTCAAGTGGAATAAATTACCCCCGAGCATCCTGAACACAAAAAGAGGCCGACGTGGTCCTTCAGTGCTTGAAAATACAGGCCCCCCCCCCTCGTTCTTTCGCTCTCAACAGGATGAAGGGTATGTCGTGAAAATACCGCTGGGAATATCAGACCCAAGCGAAAAAGGCCCTACGGTTCCCCCCACCTCCTGCGAAGGAAAGGCCTCATATGCCCTTAGACAGCTCGTGAGCACGCGGAGTTGTCCACTCTTCAAAAATGGTGACGATAGCCTGACTTACTCGTTCAACAGTGATAGGAAGCGCTAATATTACCTGTGGCTACTGGAACGGACCCTGGGTCGACCAATCACCTGGAACAAAGTGTCCCATTTGCCCGGC
>JAJLRB010005164.1:0-56449 GCA_020976825.1 Odocoileus hemionus | reverse complement strand
GCAATTTATTAAATATTAAATATTATTTAAAATAAATTATTAAATTTTGGTGCTAGAAAAGACTCTTGAGAATCCCTGGGACTGCAAGAAGATCAAAACCAGTAAATCCTAAAGGTAATCAACCCTTAATAATTGTTGGAAAGACTGACATTAAGCTGAACTCTAATAATTTGGCCACTTGATACAAAGAGCTGACTCATAGGAAAAGACCTTGATGCTAGAAAAGATTAAAGACTAAAGGAGAAAGGGCCAGCAGAGGTTGAGATGAATAGATAGCATCACTGACTCAATGGATATGAATTTTGAGAAAATTCCAGGTATTAGTGGCATTTAGCAGAGCCTGACATGTTGCAAACCATGAGTTTGCAAAGGGTTGGGCACAACTTAGCAACTAAATAACAGCAACAGCAAGATATAGTTATAAGAGAAAGGTTAGTGAAGAGAGCTAAACTTCTCTAGAACCTGTTCTAGCTGGTTTCAAGCCTTTAAGAGATAGTCATCATCTTTTTTTCAATGCTCATTTTTGATTCCACTCCCCCTTTGCTACACCTTTGCCAAGGGGGTGACTTTTCTGTTGATGTGGACCAGACCTTTATTCTTGAGGAGTCCGAAGTCCAGGTTGGAATGCTACTATCAAGTTTATTGGAGCTCTTCTTGTCCTTTTATTAGTAACTATGTGCATGGAAGAACAAATGATACTTCACTGAATCTCCTGAATGCCAAATGTAATCCCTTCTGCCTTCATTATGTAGAAGCAATCTGAACTCTTTATAATGATCAAGGTAATTTATGTTTTCTGTCTGGTAAGTCATTGCTTTGCTTTCTGGGTGGAATGAGAAGTCACATGTGATTAGGCAGTAGTTTTATGTTTCTTTTGTGGGGTTTTCTGTTTTGTTTTGTTTTTTCTCTCTGTCTCCTCTTAAAAAACTTTCCCTCTCTGTGAATCTGGGCTATTGGACCAACACCTCTGAATTTACAGAGGTGGGAAGCACACTCTAGTGAGCCACTGGGTCTACACCTACCACTCCTTGGTTCCTGTCCCTGTGTATTCTACTTGCCGACAACACAACACCATGCAGCGACTATTGGCTTAAGATGTTACCACAATCTAAAGGTACCTTGTTCTCACCAGGCATCATTTTCAAGCTGGCATCTCAACTATATCTCAAGATGCTACTCATTACTCTGTGAGCCTGGCAAATTCTGGAAAACTGCAGTGTATGGTGAGTTATTGAATCGCAGGTCCGTATGTCTGATGTGATACTTCCATTAGTGGGAAGCAATATTAACTAAAAAAAAAAAATACCAATAGAAGAGATTCTTTATGAGTAAACATGGATACTGAGACTGGCTGAGATGCTGGAGGCATGAAAACTAAACTGTACCTGGGATGTATACAAATTTTTATCCAGTACCTTCCCAATATTTGTGTATTATTCATTCTTCAGCATATTCTTATCAAATTAAATAGATAAATAAATAAGGACTTTAAGCCCTTTTGTAGAATGAAAAAAAAAAAGTGATATCTACCATGTGTACTTGTCGTGTTGTAGACACCTTCCTTATGGGAACACAGGGCCCCACTTTCTCTCAGTGTTCCTGAGAATTTTGGTCTGAAAATTGGCTCCTGTTTGAAAAGTGAACAAAAGATGAGTGTCCAGTAAGAGAATTTGACTTCACTTTTTGCTCATCCATTCTTCATTACACTTGATTATATATACTAAACAAGACCTCTGTTTTTACCTCTGTGCTCATCTATCTTGTCCCCTTGGGACATTAGCCATCTTCATAGATTACTTGATGATCAGGTCACCCTGAACTTCATCCTGACCTTGTTTTTATGGTAATAACTTTTACCTGACCTTGTTTTTATGGTAATAACTTCTACCTTTCTTGTGATGCTTAAGTAGGGACAACCCAATGGAAAAACCAGAGAGAATGAAGGGCAGTTAGATATTTTTTGGGGGAGGAAGATTAAGAAGACTTCATGCTATCTAAGATTTAAGAGATGAACAGATTATTATGTATTTAAAGTTTAATCAACAGCATCCCTCTGAAGAATTAAGAACAAGTTAGTAGAGAGCTTACTAAAAACTTTACTGAGTTTGTATTTCAAATATTGTCATATACTATGGAAATACTTTTCTTATTTCATGAAAAGTGAGTGTTTTGTATATTCTTGTTAATTTCCCTCTATCTTTTTTCCTTTTCTTATAGGGTTTACAACGCATTGTTAACCACTCATACACACACACACACACACACACACACACACACACACACCCCTATCTATTTACCTATATCATTTTTATTTTTAATGAATTATGTCATATTCTAATACATAAGGAAATACTTGCCATTATTAAATCTATTTATAATAAATTGTCACCTTTATAGGAATTGCAATTTTATTATTTAAATAGGAGGATGTTTACATATATGTGGAAATGATAAATCCATGATGTGGATGTTGTGAGCTTTTAGTATGTAAGTCTGTAAAAGTCAAATGTAAGGGGAATAATTTAGCAGCAGGTTATGTCTACAAAGATATTTGCATTTTTCATTATGCAGCTTTCTGAAATTTCAAGTATCAGATTGTCACTACTCAAATATTTTCTCTATGCAAAAAATGTCTATTTTTCCCCTTTATACTGCTAAGATTTTTTTTTCTTTACTTCAAGTATAAGATTTCAATAGTCAGAATTTGTCCACTAACTCAAAGTAATACAACAGATTACAATCTGTATTTTAAAATATGTGTGACTTTTTAGGCAAAAGTCTTAGATCTCAGTTTCAGTAGAAGGCAAAGGAAAGAAACGGGAAGGGATAAATATAAACAGAATAAAGTTTAGCCTAATAATTCATTTCTTCAGTTGAGAATTTTAAAATATATGCCTGTCAATCTGTTGAGGAACATGCATATACGTGTTGCTGAATATTCTTAGAATCAAGCTATCCTTTCTCACTGTGCTTTTAGAGGGTAAATATAAGTAAACATGCACAAAATACATTGCAGAGAGCATCCCTAACCATATATGCATATGCGATAGTCTCTCATTAAATGTAAGCTTCATTTAAATTTAAATTCGATAATTTAATGTGATTTAAGGTCTTGATTTCTGAGCAATTACATATGTATTATTATTCATAAAATGCACAGTTGCTAATAAAAAGGAAACTAAATCTTGGAAGAAAGATAAACAGCAATTGCTAACATGACATTTAAATTCAAGAAATGGAGAAATGATTATGATTGATGATAAAGTATAAGAGGAAAAATAGTATTAAACCCTAGGACTTTAATTCAAAAATCATTCAGGCATAGTAAAGAGGAAAAAGATTTTCAAGGTGATAGTATTTGAGAGTTTTATTAAAGAAAACTGTAGGGGCTTATAAGACCAAAAATTATTTTTTTTAGATATTACAATGTTATTGAAATGACTTCATATATATTTATTTTACAGTCAGATTTAAGTGGGTCATTCATAGAAAGCAGTTATATGCCTGCTGAAAGAAGCTGGGAAAAATCAAGCATTGCAATCTATCAGGTCTACCAGACAGCTGATAGAACCAGAAACTTCTAATGAGGTGACTTAATGAAATCCTCTATGAAGAGGAAATCCAGATGGCTCCATTCTTTATATTTTCATTCATGCCTAAGACCATGCACCATTCAGAAACCACTCTCACTGGTGAAGATGCTCTCTTTCTATAAGATTTTAGAGTTGTTATTCCCCTATGTGTGAGAGGGTGTTCTCTCCCATAAGGCAGAAAGACAAACTCTAACAGACCCTGAGGTTCAAAAGTGGGCTTGTTTCATGAAAAATATGAGAATTCTCTCAGTGCAAGAAACTGTTAAAGATAGAAACAGAGGGCAGAAGGCTTAGGGAGTAGGTCTGTTCCACCAAAGAATTCCATCCTTTGAAATCCTCTTTCTTACAATCTTCTGGAAAGTAGATGTTTCCAACTGCTTTTTCTTAGATATTGGTGACTTTTAGAAAACCAACAATAATAATATGATTGGTTTGCCTATATGTTTATTTTCAAAATTTATACTGGCATTATCAAAGATTAACCACTTCTATATCAGCTTCCATAGTTTTGCCTTATATAATATGTTTTAATTCTCCTCAACATTTCCATTACATGGATTTTAAAATGAGTGCCTTGGTTGAGAGATTGGGGACAAATAAGTGGGTAAACTTAAAAAAAATATAAGAACTGTCCTTACACTACTAAAAAGATCTGTGTCACCAGTTGGGATAAACTGATTTGGGTGGTACACTTTATGATTTCCTCTATTAGCCATTGTCTGACTAAAGGATTTGTAGGGTAATAGCTACTCTCACCACAAACTCCATATCATAAGGAAACTAAAAACCAAAACAGATTAAGTGAGTTTTCAACTGTTCTAATTAAACAAATGTCTCATTAAATAGTTCCCTCACCACATAATATTGATGTCTGAACCATGGAAGCAAAAAAAAAAAAAAAAAAAAAAATGAATGTGTCAAGGTGAAGCTAAAGGAAGGAACTTTGTTTTATGCACCATCTTAGAAGGAAAGCTTGTGTGACTTCTTCCCATTTCTGTAATGAAGATGTTAAAAATCTTTCAGTTCAGTTCAGTTCAGTTGCTCAGTCATGTCTGACTCTTTGCAACCCCATGAATCACAACATGCCAGGCCTCCCTGTCCATCACCAACTCCCGGAGTTTACTCAAACTCATGTCATCAAGTCAGTGATCCCATCCAGCCATCTCATCCTCTGTCGTCCCCTTCTCCTCCTACCCCCAATCCCTCCCAGCATCAGGGTCTTTTCCAATGAGTTAACTCTTCGCGTGAGGTGGCCAAAGTACTGGAGTTTCAGCTTCAGCATCAGTCCGTCCAATGAACACCCAGGACTGATCTCCTTTAGGATGGACTGGTTGGATCTCCTTGCAGTCCAAGGGACTCTCAAGAGTCTTCTCCAACACCACAGTTCAAATGCACCAATTTTTTGGCACTCAGCTTTCTTCACAGTCCAACTCTCACATTGATACATGACCACTGGAAAAACCATAGTCTTGACTAGATGGATCTTTGTTGGCAAAGTAATGTCTCTGCTTTTTAATGTGTTGTCTAGGTTGGTCATAACTTTCCTTCCAAGGAGCAAGTATCTTTTAATTTCATGGCTGCAATCACCATCTGCAGTGATTTTGGAGCCCCCCAAAATAAAGTCTGGCACTATTTCCACTGTCTCCCCATCTATTTCCCGTGAAGTGATGGGACCAGATGCCATGATCTTAGTTTTCTGAATGTTGAGCTTTAAGCCAACTGTTTTACTCTCCTCTTTCACTTTCATCAAGAGGTTTTTTAGTTCCTCTTCACTTTCTGCCATAAGGGTTAGGTTCTGACAAACCATGGACATATTAACCACATGGGAGAGCAACATTTAAATCATCTCTATTAAGAGGGTCATTGAATTCACCTTTTAAAAACTGTGTTGTTTAATTATTTTTACCAGTGGAGATCAGTCATTGACATCCACAATCTGCTAGTTACAAACCCATTTGAACATAATTTTTCTATACTTTGATATTCTAGTTTCTTTCAGCAAAACCTCACTTTTTCATATGTGTGGTCATAAATTTATATCCCTTCTGGCTAAGCCTATTAGAGCTCTTGGGCTTTTAAAAAATTTCTAGCATTTATTTTCTATTTTAGTGCTGTCAGGATGCTCACAATAGACAAGCATTTCTATTAAATATATTGCTTTAAATTTTTAAACATGTATTGAATGTTTTGTATTGCTTTTGAGGTTCTGAATTCTAAATTTAATGGTGAAACAAATCTCAGATCCCATTTGGAATGTTATATGATGGGAGAGTCCTAAGTTGTCACTGTCAGTGTAGAAATAGACATATTTCGTGTTTACTGTTTACGTGATTTTAAATATTATTTTCTTTATGTTTTTTTCTTAGTTAACAAGAATCTTATTCATTTATTCTTCTACCTTATTAACATAAAATTGACATAAAACATTATTTAGATTTACGGTGTACAGCATAGCAGTGAATGTATTGCTATTGAGGTTATGAACACAGCTATTAAAACATGAGAAATATTAAAGTTGATTCCTCCCTGTGGAGGAGGTTTTTTCCCACATTATCCATATTCCAAGAAAAGGACTGTTAAGTAAAAGGTTTTATATTTAAGAGACATTATATGGGCAGATATCCCTCTGTTAAGAAATTCATAGTTTTCCCTGTCTTCCTGATACCTAGGTGTTGCCTGCTCTAAATTTCTACACCTTTTAAGGAAGAAAAATATACATTTAGAGCTAAAATGAAAACAAGGACACATGTCAAAGTGGCTTTGATATGATTTCATACCATGTTTGTCAATCTCACTTAGTTGTTTTATTTTTTTTTCCCAATAAATCTTTGCCAGAGAAAGAGTGTAAATTAATCAATGGTTTCTCTGATTTAAAAAATTCATGCAGATCAATTTATGAGAGACAATTTACTCACCAGAACTGACAGGGTCCTTATTACACAACAACTTACTTATTGAGACTCAAGTCAAGACCCACATCTCCATTTCCACCAATCTTAAATGACTAGATCAGATTTGAGGGTAAACCACAAATCTTCAGGCATATGCCTCTTCTAATTTCCCCTTCTGAGTCACTGCTAAGAATGAAGGTGGGTTTTCCCTTACAACAAAAACTTCTAATACATGTAGCCCTGGTTCATTAACATGGTGTCTAGACAAACAAATAATTTATTATGTATTTATTATAATAATAGATAAATAAAATGATTTATTATTTGTCTATTAGAGGAGTTCAGACAAACAAACAAATAGACCAAAAGCTCCACCAACAACAATCAAATCGGTGTTCAAGGTCTAGGTTTCTATTGTGGACTGACTGTTTATATGCCCCCTGAAATCATACAGCGAAGTCATAATACCCAATGTGAATGCTATATGTTATGTAAGAAATTTGGTAAGAGAGTAAATCTTGAGTTTTCATCACAGGGACATTTTTTTTTTATCTTACATTTTGTGTCTATATTTGTATTCACTAAACTTATTGTGATAATCATTTCATGATGCATTTAAGTTACCGTTATGTTGCATACTGTAAACCTAAATAATGTCTGTCAATTATATGTTAATAAAGATAAAAGAATAAATGAATAAGATTGTTATCAACTAAGAAAAAACATAAAGAAAGAAACTTTAAAATCGCATAGACAGTAAACATATAATATGTCTATTTATACATTAACAGTGACAACTTTGGACTTTCCCATCCAGCAACATTCCAAGTGGGATCTGAGATTTGTTTCACCATCAGAATTTAGAATTCAGTATTTTTTATTTTCTGCAATGTTTCTTTTGAAAGTTAACTTTTCACTGTTCTTTTTTACTTTAGAAAAACTCACTAATCCCCCCGATAACTTGACTAGCAACCACTAAACCTGGCTTATAGGTTTAGGTCTTTTTCGGAGCAGAAATACTGGGAGCCCCGGTATCTCATTTATGTCTGGCTAAAGAGTCGGACACGACTGAGCGACTGAACTGAACTGAACTGAAGGTTTTCAAGAAGGCTTCGCAGGTGGTGTTGGTGGTTAAGAACCCACCTAAAAATGCATGTAGATGCAGGAGACACAGGTTCAATCTGTGGGTCAGGAAGATCCCCTGGGAGAGGGAATGGCAGCCCATTCCAGTGTTCTTGCCTAGAGAATCCCATGGACAGAGGAGCTTGGAGGGCTGCATTCCATAGGGTCACAGAGAATCAGACATGACTGAAACAACTTAGCATGCATGCACAAGGTTTTCAAAGCTCTCATTTCCATAGGACTGTGGAACTTAACCTGTGGAATTTCAACAATAAGATTTACATTGTCAATTTATCTTTAATATTTAGTACACATAACACGCAGATTTTAGGAGGTGTTTTTCACTTATATATTGAACTTGGCTACTATTTTAGATGCTGTCTGGATTTGAGCATTGTGTGTACTTGATACCCTGTATTTGCTCTGTTGGGACAATTGTGCTTCTGAAAAATATTTATGAAGCAAATTGAGTTATAGCTGATCTAAAATGTACACTGCCAGCTACTCTATTTCAGAGTAGGCTACAACTTTGCAATATGTTCAATTTTAAGAAGTCTTTTATAATTTCTTCTTCTCTAAGGAGTCGGTGAAGCTATAGGAAGAAGAGAATATAAAGTATGTCATGATCATGGGAGGCCTTTGTGTATGGCCTGTTCATTTGGATTTAGCCAAGCACTTACATCATGATCTCCTACTGGCTAGATTTATGACTCTGTAGAAGCTTTTCTGTCTATCTGGAAATCAGCTTCGTCTTGTATAAAAATGAAGCTTTTCAACTGAATGTCCACAAATGCACATAGAGTATATAAGTGTTAAAAGATTATAACAGATACAGAAGAAGGCTTCTAAAGTCTAAAAGAAAAAGAAAAAAAAGAAAGAAAATTCAACATACTGGCCCAATATATTTTAGCTATGTTTTTCTTCCAAAAAGTAAAATGTAATATTTAACTCACATAATATGCTGACAGTTCCTCAAATATTTGGTCATAAAAGCCTGTATACCTCTATGTCCTACAGAATAAGTGGTGCCAAAGGTTATCTAGGGTCAGTTCACTGTCAAGGTAATCATCTTTGCTTGCTGAAACTTCACCTGCACTTGGGACATGGACCAGAACCAGACTGACATGCTTTATCAGCTTGATTGCCATTTTTAATTGATTTATCTGCTCTTGTTCACTAGATATATTACCAAGTAAAGATTATGCCTTTTGGCTCTTCCCACCATCCCCCAGATCTATTATCCACCACATTCTTATATTCTGCTCAGGGCTATAAATGATTTTATAAATCAAGCCCAGTCATATCACTAACTCCTTTCTCACACAAACATATATTAATTTCACTTCTGTGAGCTTTTCAGTTTTTCTTAGTGCCTAAGATTGCAAACTGTTTTGGTTCAAATTCTGCCCATCCTTTAAAAAGCAAATATTTTGAGAAACATGCTTTTTATCTGCAGATTTTTAAACACATACTCTCTTCAATCCTGCATTAGTATTTTTTACATTCTCCTCAAAATTATTAAAATTCTGTCTAGTATAACAAATTTTATCATGGGTTTTCTTATGTTTTCTTTATTGACTTGAAAGAATTATTTTTACATTCTTTTATATTCTTGTCAGTTTCATGCATTACAAATATTATCATGCAGTCATTTATCTTTTAATTTTGTTCAAACTGTTCTTAGTTAAACTGAAATCGTTTAATTAGATATGCTATCTAAGCCCATCTTTATTTTTTTTTCCTTCTTTTTTAGCTTCTACTGTGTGGTTATTTTAGAATGTTCCCTATCTATGTAACAAAAACATTCCTCTTCATCTTCTTATTTCTATTGATAATTTTACTTTTGGCATTTAAGTCCTTATTGTGTGAGATTTTTATATATAAGCATAAAGTGATATTAACTTTTAGTTTTAAATGGTGAAGCTCTCTTATCCTCCAAATAATCCAGTTTTATGTAATGATTTGTTAATTTTTTATTCTAAAATGTCTACCTAAAATGACCAATAATGCAGTGGATTTCTTTGTACTCATTACCTAGCTTCAATAATCATCAAAATGTGATCATTTATATTCAGTATATTCCACCTTCAATTACTCAGCCCTGACCACTGATCCAGGGCAAACCCCAGACGTTATGTCATTGTATCCATAATAAGTCAGTTTTTTATTAATATGTATCTTTAAGAGATAATCTTTTAAATCTGGTCATGAAACCATTATCATACCTAATGTAACTTCATATTGAGTCACTGTTCATATTTCATCAAATGTCTCACACACTTTTGGTATTTTAGTTTGTTTAAATCAAGATGAAATAAAAAATCCCTACAGCTTATATTTGATTGCTACATTGCTTATAAATTAATATCTATAACAGTTTCTGAAATAATCAGGTGACTGACTCCATAGACATTCCTGATTATGGATTTTGTTTCATGAAGCATGACTTAATATATATTCATCTGTTCCTTGTACTTCCTATAAACTGGTAGTTAAATTTAGGTGCTTATGATGCATAGGCTGTTTTGGCAAGAATATCGGCTAAGCTGTGGTATATACTTCTATTGCATATCACCAACAGACACGATATGCCTCTTTTTAAAAACCATCTTAAGATCAATCACCAGTGGTGATCATCACCAGTGGTGAAACTGGTCCATGCATTACAGAATCCCTTATCTTGAAAATTCCCTTAAATGGATCAGTAAAAATATACTCAAAGCATAGCTCCCTCACACCTTACTCAGGATACAGGAAGATTCAGTTCAGTCACTGACTCATGCTCAACTCTGCAACCCCATGGACTTCAGCACAACAGGCCTCCCTGTCCGTCACCAACTCCTGGAGCTTGCTCAAACTCATGTCCATTGAATCAGTGATGCCACCCAACCATCCCATCCTCTGTTTTCCCCTTTTCCTCCCACCTTCAATCTTGCCCAGCATCAGGGTCTTTTCTAATGAGTCAGTTCTTTGCATCAGGTGGCCAAAGTATTGGAGTTTCAGTTTCAGCATCAGTCCTTCCAATGAATATTCAGGACTGATTTCCTTTAGGATTGACTGGTTGCATCTTCTTGGAAGATTAGAAAGAAAGGAAAAACAGGAAGATTAGAGAGAAAGAAAGGAGTGAAGGGAGGACAAACCAACAAAGGAGAAAAAAAAATTTAAAGAGAGACTAATAACCTGATCCATAGAAAGGGCTAGACACAGAAGAAAAATTAAGGTAACAAAAATGACTATTAAGAATGCAAAAAAAAAAAGAAAAAGAATAGATATATTTATATGCATAGCTGCATCACTTTCCTGTATACTTGAAACTAACACAACATTGCAAATCAACCATACTCCAATAAAAAATATTTTTTAAACAAATGAATAAAATAAAAAAGACTGCAAAGCTAACTGGATTACCAATTATATTGATGTACATTTAAATAAGATGGATAATTTCCAGGGTCAATGTCTGATACATGAATCAGACACTGTTGGTAGAATAGGAAAAATGCTAGCATATTCATGTGTTTTGATAGTGAAAGATCTACAATAAAAACAAACATGGTAATTATAATGATAGTAATAACCATCATATGAATAAAATAAGAAATGACTGAAAGGTTGTTGCTGAACCATGAAAGATGCTGGGATTCTTGGCCTCTGGAGGAGAAGAATTCAATCTTGGACCAGAGATGAGGCTTCATTGCTCAGAGCTTTTGTGTAATAAAGTTTTTATTAAAGTATAAAAGAGAGAAAGCTTCTGACATAGACATCAGAAGGGGGCAGAAAGAATACCCCCTTGCTAGTGTTAGCAATGGAGTTATATACCTTTTAATTAGCTATTACAATGAATCAAAAGAATGTCTGGAGGTTGTAAAGATCTTACCAGACCCACTCCCATAATTTACGTTTTAAAAGATAACAGGATTAGCCAGATTTTCAGGAAGGAGAAACTGTCCTCAAGCAGGATACACTGTTGTTATATAATCCTAAAGAATGTAGAGGAAAAGAAAAAAAAAAAGTTTGTTCTTTCTTCTTCCTTGAAAATTCCAGACCCCTATCTCCTTGGGGACCCCTGGACTTCTTATCAACCTACCTAGGAATTAACTCTCTCATGATAACATTGATTACTAACTCTTTACCAGAAAACTCTTCCAGGAACATCCCTTTTATTTAATTACTTAAGTCACTGATACATATATTGTTCTACTTGATAAAAACTACATTAAATTGATATAATAGGATTTCCTTATTAAATGAAAACCAAACACAACTATTGATGGCTTATAAATACTAGCTAAATGACTAGAAGAATTCATTCCAAAATGCTAACAATGGTCACAAAAAGATGGAAATGACTGAACCACTGAACTGAACTGTGGTGACAGGTATAGGATTGGGTTGTAAGGGTGCTGTTATTTACATCTTTACAAACTTTTGTATCACTTTGATTTTATGAGCATGTGTTATTTTTATAATATATAAGTAATATTAAGAAAAATGTAATACTTGCCATAATGGAAGTTAGTTTCCATAATTAAAGTCTATAATTTGTAATCTGCAAAATATTAACTTGCTAAAAACTCATGGGGGAAAACTGTTAACATTTTAAGAGCCAGCTAATATCAGGATTCATAAGAATGTGATGAAAGATTAGTGATTATTTGACAGCTGAGAAGAATGGTTGAATAAAAAGTGATTGATCTGTGTAGAATGTCATGGAAAATCGAAGTATGCATGTGGGTGGGGTGATGATATGATGATAGTTTCTACTATGGTTTGTGATCTGTTCACCTGTTTACCTGTTTTAGTATTAATAACATACATGTTTTTTTTCTTTATTTTGTTAATACTATCATTGATCACTTATTATATGGGAAGGAATTTTCTAAGAATTTTAGGTCAACACCTCCCAAAATATTTTAGGAGGAGGGATTTTTTTGTTTTTGTTAGTGTTGTTAAGGTGGAATAATCATAGACTAATTCTTTTGTAAAATATAAAACATAAATTATGAGAAAATGAAAATTTTAAAAAGAATACATTCTAATTTTGCTATTGCTACAGTCCATAGTCAGAATTATTCTGTAAAATTTCTAATGCTTACTCTAAAATTTTGTACTTGCTCAAGGCTCAGCTGGTAAGGAACCTGTCTGCGAAAGCAGGAAACACAGGAAATGCAGATTCAATTCCTGGGTCTGGAAGATCTCCTTAAGAAGGAAATGGTAGCCCTCCTGGAGAAGAAAATGAAAACCTATTCTTGCCTGGAAAATTCCATGGATAGAGGAGCCTGGTAGGATATAATCCATGGGGTTGCAAAGAGTTGGACACAACTGAGCACACGCATGCAAAAACACACACACACACATGGTTTGCAGATCAACACTGGTCAGCAGTGCATTTTATGAGTAGCACAGATCTTTTTTAATTTTTTTGTAAATTCTTTTGAGTTCTCACATCATATCAATGAAGTAGGTCTACAATTGTCCCTGCTCCACAATTGAGAAAACTAAGGTGTAGTGAAGTGAAGTAACCAGCAAATCCTACAGCTAGGGGTAAGGGTAGGCATTAGGATTGGGTTTCAAAGCCAGTGCACTGGGACAGCCCAGAGGGAGGGAGGTGGGAGAGGGGTTCAGGACGTGGTGGGGGGGGGGCACATGTACACCCATGGCTGATTCATGTCAATGTATGGCAAAAACCACCACAATATTGTAAAGTAATTAGCCTCCAGTTAAAGTAAATAAAAATTAAACAAATAAAATAGCCTGAATTAAACACCTGTACTTTAACCATGAGAAAATACTACTTCTACCAGAAGAAGAACCCAAGACACTTTTATTCATATTCTTTTTTCTTTGATTTCGCTGTTTGCCAAACATAGTGTCTCATATCACTGACATTTGTTTAGGACAAAATATATTAATAAATGTTGTCCAACTAATTTTCAAAGTTATTCTGTAGAATAGGAATCAAATTCAGCTGTACTTAAGTGAAACACTCCCTACCTCCTCAGTTTAAGCTATTTGCATAGCCTATTTCCCATACTGATGGTTTAAAACATAACAAAGAAAACTGGCCTGTGGCCAAGAGGCTCAGACTTATTTTATTCCATGTTTATTCCAATAAACAAGAAGGCTTTAATTCAAACTGAATTGTAATTTGAAAAGTAGAATCTCATTTCTTACTTGCACCTAGAAATTAATCAATCACACTTTTAAAAACAATAAACTACAAGAAACAAAGCAGGTTATATTATCGATTGTAAAGGACTATAATAATAGAGATGGAAGGTCTTTGTTTCCTCAGTTATTTTTCCTTACTTATATCCAATCCCTCCAATTCTGAGAGGTTACAAGCTGGAATACTAGAGCACATTAAATAGCACGCCAGATGATAAAAATTTACAATATTTATTAGTATCTCTCTCTCAACTAATTTGAAACAAATTCTAAATTTCAAATTAGTAAATCATGTACCCATGGACAAAGTGGTTGATGACTTTGTTTTTCACACAGTTGTTAAGCAAAAACTAGTTATGCATGGCTCCCCATACCAAGGCAGAGTAAAGATGTCTATTATTGGTAGATGTATTGTGTGAAATATTATATATATATATGTGTGTGTGTGTGTGACTTTATATTTCAATGATCAAAATATATTTGACTCTTCACTAAGTTTCATTTTCATTTTGTCAATTCAAGAGTTCAGTACCAAATTTCCCTTTTAGTAGACTTGATCCAAAGATACATTCTGAAATTAACATCATAATTTATAACATAAGCATTACATTCATATCTATAAGATCTGTTTTATCCATCAAATTGGCACAAATTTAATTGAAAACAAAATCCATATCAGAAGCTGTTGTTTTCCTGATTTCTTTCAAAAGTTGGTCAGATAGTTTTGTATTTGAGCAGACTCAGATCCCTCCTCACAGTCCCCACCAGAATTGACTCCTAGACTTTCTCGGGGGCTCAGATGGTAAAGAAACTGCCTGAAATGCTAGGACACCCATTTTAAATCACTGGGTGAAGAAGATCCCCTGCAGAAGGAAATGGTGACCCACCAATATTATTGCCCCAGGAACTCCCATGGACAGAGGAGCCTGGTGGGCTACAGTTCATGGGATCCCAAAGAGTCAGATATGACTGAGCAAATTTGTTTCTTCTTCTTCTTCTCTCTTTTTTTTTAATCAGCAGAGAGCAGCCACCAAAGAACTCTCTCCTGCACCTCTCTCCTGCAATAGAGAAAGGGACATTTTAAATAAGTGCTGAGAATATAGACTCAAAGAGTGCTACAGTTATTTTCCATTGAAACTCTAAATATGGATGAATTTTTCAGAGATTTTTCCTTCCTATTGACATGCTGCATTGTCCTATTGCAAAGTTGCTATTTTAAAATCAATATATTACTTGAAATTCTTTCTTCTCCTTAAAATATACAAACTACCAAAATTGTAATGCAATTTCCACTTATTAAGTAGAAAAGTTCTTTTGTGACAACCTTAAAAGAGCATGCAGGCTTCTCTGAAAGCTCAGTTGGTAAAGAATCTGCCTGCAATGAAGGAGACCCCGGTTCAATTCCTGGGTCAGGAAGATCCGCTGGAGAAGGGATAGGCTACCCACTTCAGTATTCTTGGGCTTCCCTTGCAGCTCAGCTGGTAAAGAATCTGCCCACAATCCCAGAGACCTGGGTTTGATTCCTGGGTTGGGAAGATCTCCTGGAGAAAGTAAATCTTCTGGCCTGGAGTATTCTGGCCTGAATTCCATGGGGTCACAAAGAGTTGGACATGACTGAGCAACTTTCATTTAAAAGAGCATGCACACATGAATATATTTCAATAACTGTCAAATTAAAGTTAATGAGCATTTGGATTCTGTTGTTAAGAGTATAGGTGTAATATTTTATCATATCCTTCTTTGACATTATTTGTCACGTGTTGTTGTTTTTTTAGTCATTAATTCACCTCTGACTCTTTTGAGACCAATTGGACTGTAGCCCAGCAGGCTCCTCTGTCCATGGGATTTCCCAGGCAGGAATACTAGAGAGGGTTGCCATTTCCTTCTCCAAGGGATCTTCCCAAGCCAGGGATTGAAGCTACATCTCCTGTATTGGCACGTATTTTCTTTACCACTGAGCCACCAGAGAAGCCGAATTCCTACCATATTTATACTAGAGAATGTATAGTTAAAGATCTGAAGGAAGAATTCAACTCTTTGGGGATAATTTAATACCAGTTTCCTCAAAGAAAAATAACTCTTATTCCTATATATATACATATATGTACATATACACACATATATATGGGGCTATATTTACATTTTTAAACGAAAGGCAGGACTTTCCTGGTAGTCTAGTGGTTAAGTTCCACCTTGCAATGCAAAGCACATTAGTTTGATCCCTGGTTGTGGAACCAAGATTCTATATACCAAAGAGAAACTAAGCCAGTATGCTGTAACTATTGAGTCCAAGTGCCACAATTAGAAAAACTGTGTTCCACAAGGAAAGATCCTATATGACACAGCAAAGTTCCTATGTGTCACAACTGTGACCTACCACAGTAAATACATATTTTTAAAAAATAAATGTAGAGCATACTCTCTTTGCAGAAACATGAATTGTCAAAATTAACACAAGAAAGTGTAGAATACCTATAGACCAAAAATAATAAAAGAAATCATTTTTCTATTTAAATTGTCTCAGAATATATAGAAGAAGAGACCTCCTTGATGTTTATCTCAACTAAACATACATTTTAATTTTTTCATTTTAAAAATATATATTTACAGGAAGTCAGATTTTTGGTTTATACTCATGTTTTATAATTTTACATTATATTTGATAATTGGTAAAGATAAGTCACTCAATAGATATATATTGCATATATGTGTGTATGTGTGTGCACATACTAAGTCACTTCAATCGTGTCTGACTCTTTGTGACCCCATGGACTATTGCCCACCAGGGTTCTCTGTGCATTGTATTCTCCATGCAAGAATATTGGAGTGGGTAGCCATTACCTTCTCCAGGGGGCCTTCTGATCCAGGGATTGAACCCACATCTCCTACATCTCCTGTATTGACAGGTAAGTTCTTTACCTCTAGGGCCACCTGGAAAACTCATATGTGTGTGTGTGTCTATAAAGAGATTAATTTTCTTACTTAATTTAATATCCAGAAAATTATTTATGTTATACTATCTTCCCTGATATAACAAGAGATTTTAATCTTGGCAGAGCTTGTATTGAATTGCTGGCAGTATTCTTTCCTATATTTGATAACACTGAAAATCTTAGAATGGTCCCACTCTGTATCATTTGGTAGTGTTTATATTTTCTATTCCTTTTACAAACCCTTTGTCTAATCAAGTGAAGTAAATAGGGTTTACAGCTAAATTAATTAATTAATTAATTAATTAAAAAAGCACACATATGAAAATCTCAGAAGATAAGCTGGCCAAGTTCCCAAAGTTATGTATTGTTTTTGCATTCCAGTCACTGTCAGTTGTTGAATGCATAACATTTGATTTGTGTACACTTAGTCATGAAAATCAACTTAAAAATTTTTTTTTGCTGACTTGTCAAATTTGGGATCTGGCTTCTTCTGTATAATAAAACAGCTTACTTGCTGTCTTTAAGAAAAGAAACATGTACATAGACCATAAAACACATTGTTCAATTCTTCTACTTTCGGTTTAAGATTTAGGTTTGCTGATTCTCTGAGTTACAATCAGCACCATTTATTGTTTTCATTGTATTCTCCTCAGTGACTGCCAAGTTGGTTAAATTGGTTCTTTTGGTATTCCTATCAATTCTTTATAGTATTTATAAGATTCTGTGAATAAGAGATTATACTTTCTAATTCCAAATTGTAATTGAAAGCCACATCTGCTACCTTTTGTGTGGCACCATGTTTACCATCATTGTCATTTTATCATTTTTCTCCGGAATGGATGAGCACAGAACTCACTAATCAACATGTGATGCATTAAGCAGAGTATTTAAAAGTAAATACATACCTTCCTCTTCATCTCTGCCCTCTATCTATCCTAAACTTCACCTTTTCTTGGCTCTCACCTCCTAGGCAGGGGTCTCCAGATTATGAATGAACTGAATATTTTCTTTAAGTATCTGTATAATCAATTACATATACATATTTATATACAAAAGGAAATATATATCTTCAGAATGAGATCATAATAACAACTTGCTAATTTTAAAAAGCTGGGACTTCCAAAGTTGTCCAAGATTAAGAATCTGCCTGCCAATGCAGGGGGACACAGGTTCAGTCCCTTTTCCTGGAAGATTTCATATGCCTTGTGGCAACTAAGACCATGCAGGACAACTACTGAGCCCTCATGCCTAGAGCCCCTGCTCTGCAACAAGAGAAGCCACTGCAATGAGAAGCCTGCACACAACCAGAGTGTAGCTCTCCTTTATCCCAACTAGAGAAAGCCTGCATGCAGCAATGAAGGTACAGTGCAACCAAAAATAAATAATTAAGCTGGAGAATTGCATAAATCTCATAGTGCATATATTAATAATACTGAGAAGACTTTTATAGGATTCTTTATAATCCTGGAAATGTCCCTAAAGTAGGACTTCTGAAGCTTCAGTCATGTGACTTTGATGATCAGGCAGTGCTGGCTCTCAAGCTCTTTTCCCCTCTCTTTCTGCTTGAGACACCCTGGCTCTTTGACATTCCTGCAGTTCTCCAGGAACAGACACATCTCAGCCTCTTGTACAGATTTTTCTCTCATCTCTTTTACCTCTTTGCTCAGATGTCATCTCATTGAGGACTTCCCTGAACACCATATTCAGAATTCCAAGAGCACTCTTCTTAAGAGCATTCCCTTTCTCCTACTTTATTTTTCTCCACAGCTTTTATCTCATTTTAAGTAGATGTTTCATTTAAATATTGGCTTGTTCTCTAGTTATTAAGATGCAGGTTTCATGATGGAAGGAATTTTGTGCTTTTCTCTTAAAGCATCTATTTGTCCTACTGCCTAAAAAATAAACTGTGTATAATAGACACTCAATGAATGTGTTGGATATATATTCAATTATATGTGTAACAAAGTAACCATAATCAAAACATAACTAAATATTATTTGACCAAGGAGTGAAGGAGAGAGTGGAGAACAAACCATAAAAATTGTAAATAATAATAATAAGAAGAAGAATCAGTAACCTGTGAGTAAAGAAGAATAAAAAGACTTTCTTTGGGAAGACTGATTCAAACTTTTTTTATTTTTTGTGCTCTTCACCAAGTCAGAACATAAAATTTTATTTAATTTTTTGTTTTAGACTTAAAAAGATAGTTTATGAAATGAAAAATGTCCTCACCATATGAGGAACACTTACCTGGAGTTTAGACACAAGGACAAATAGATGCTTCAAAGTAGGTTGCAGTAGCAATTTAAGGGATTTTAACTTTGTGTTAATGATTCTTGGAGTTTAAATTTTGTTTGTAGAAGTCAAGAGACACTCTCCTAATAAGCACTGCTGAGAAAATAAATATTCATGTGCACTTTATTGTTAAAAGTTTTAGTGAGGCTCGATTTGCAAAAGCAAGCATAAGCATTCTTAAAAGTCCATTTGCATATTCCAACATTTCTGAAAACTTTAGAGAAGAAACCATTAAACACAATCCACAAAACCTGTGGTTGTTTATAAACAATTTTTCCATGTCTACTAAATATACAAAAATATTTAGACATGCACTGTTTCCTTTTAAAACTCACTAGTAAAGACAATAGTAAAGCATGATTAATTTTAATCTTCCTCTTTTCCAGTATATTAGTTTTCTATTGATGCTGCAACAAATTATCACAAATTTAGTGGCTTAAAATACACACATTTGTTGTGTTATAGTTGTGTGGTTGAGTTGTCTGACATGGGGTCACTGGGCTGAAGTCATGCTGTCGGCAGGCCTGTGTTTCTTTAGGGGAAGCTCAGAGGAAAAAACTCACTTGCCCTTCATCTTTTAAGTCTCTCACATTCCTTGGCTTGTGACCTCCTTCCTCCAGTTGCTAAAACAGCAATGTAGTGTCACAGTTAGCTACTTTCTAACATCGTGTCTCTTTCTAATGCCAGACAGGAAAGATTTTCCACGTTTAAAGATTCACATTAGTTTTGAACCACCTGGCTAACTCTAGCTAATCTCTTTAACTCAGACTTAAACTTAATTACCTCTGTAAAGTTCCCTTTGCCATTTAATTTAACATAATTACAGGTTTGGGGTTTAGGGATTGGGAATCTTTGAGGGCTATTAGTAGGCCATTGAACTTAATCCTTAGAATGTTTCACATACCAGTTCAAATGGGCTTAAGTTATTTTTAAGAAAGCCCATAAAGCGTCATATTGATACTTGATGTGCCTTAATAAGGGTTCCCCAGATGATGCTAGTGGTAAAGAACCTGCCTGCCAAAGCAGGTGAGTAAGAGATGTGGGTTCGATCTTTGAGTTGGGAAGATCCCCTGGAGGCAGGCATGGCAACCCACTCCAGTATGCTTGCCTGGAGAATCCCATGGACAGAGGAGCCTGGCAGGCTACAGTCCATAGGGTCACAAAAAGTTGGATATGACTGAAGTGACTTTGCTAGCTAGCTATTCTCCATAAGTCCATAAATTTCAGATTTGTTACAATAGATAAAGAAGGCAGACTGAGTTCCTTCTTGTCTTCCTCCCCCTGCTCCTTTAGTACTGGGAAGACAACACACAGGAACCCTTGCCCTGGCTCTTGTCACTTACCTACCATAAAACTGACAGGTCAGTTTCTTTTCATTTTTCTCTCAAGCTATTTTCAGACCTGCTTGGGGTCCACACTGTCCTCTGGGAAAGCCTCATTTTGTGCATAATAAATCTTTTTGATCTCAGGTGGCCTCAACCTGCAGCAACTTGAAGCAGGAGTTCCCAACAGAGACTGACGTGCTGTGGCAGTGAGAGTGCTGAAGCTTAGCCACTAGATTTTCAGTGGCCAGTGGAAAAGCCCTGGCCCATCAGCTGTGCAGACAAGAATTTCCACATGGAGACGGATAGTAGTGAAACAACAGAAGTTTTATTAGGAGAAAGGGTACATTGGGATAGACAAACAGGTGGACTCAGAGAGAGTTATACCCTCATGGTAGTTTGTATCACTTTTAGGGGTATTTCTTTTGACTTTCCTTTGGCCAGTCATCTTGCTTTGCCTAGTTCTGAGTATACATTTGGTGTATTTTCAGGGTCCCTCCCTGTGTGCACACACATCTCTTAGTCAAGATGGATTCTATCAGAGACCTATGAGAAGGTTGGCATCACTTACTATAAGGTGATGCCCCCTCTTTTTTGTTCTTCAAGAAGCCTTTTTGCACATGTGTAGTTGGGAAGATCCCCTTGACTTTGAGAATGGGAAATACATGTTCTCTATCTTTAATCTGGACAGGGCACAGTTCTTTCTCCTGCTATTTTGGAGTGTCTGTCCACAGGGGAGAAACAAGCTGTTCACCCTGCCTGATTTTCATAAACTCCTGGTGTGTGGTGTCATCAGTGTTAATGTCTAAACAAGCTCTAGATGGGAGTCCATCCTGACACAATCATCCTGGTACCTGGACTCTCTTCCACTTTTGCCTCTTCCAAATCATTTTCCATTCTCCATTTAAAGCAAAAATACAGTTCCTAAAGGGCTAATCATCTTAAAAATTTAAAATTAATTTAATTGATCATTCTCACACAGTTAACTAGCTATAACTATTGCTATCTCCTTTGAGTTTTTTTGAATATTATATTTTTTTATTCTTTATCTCAGGTCCTTTGAACATGCTATTCTCTATTCCTGCAATGATCTTCTTCCTCTTAGTCCTCTCCACATTTTAATTGGTAAATTATTATTATTTTTTTTAAGTTTACCCTAAGTACTAAGAGAGGCTTTGCTGCCTGCCCTGCCTTCTGAAGGAAAGAGCACCTATTTTCAACCTCAGTCCACAATTTGACTTCTTCAAAGGTTCACAGAGCAAAGATCGTCTCATATTTAAATTTACTCTTTTTCACTAGGACCCAGCTGAGTGTCTACTATATAATAAATATTATTAAATGAATGAATATTGCTGACTGACTGGTCAACTGATTCAGAAAGTAAGTCCTTGGTAGTGTGTTTATGTCGAACTCAATCTCCCAATTCATCCCACCTTCCCCTTTCTCCTTACGTCCGAACATCTATTCTCTATCTGCACATCTATTCCTGCCCTGGACCTAATTTCATCTGTACTATTGTCTAGATTCTACATACATGTGTCAATACACAATATTTGTTTTTCTGTTTCTGACCTCGCTCTATATGACAGATTCTAGGTCCATCCATATCATTGCAAATGACTACTATGGGTAAAATAGACAGCTAAAGGGAACCTACAGTATAGCACAAGGAGCTCAACTTTGTGCTCTACGATGACCTACATGGTTGGTGTGGGGGATGGAATGGGAAAGAGGTCCAAAAGGGAGAGGATATATGTATGCATTTAGCTGATAAACTTCATTGTACAGCTGAAAACTAACACAACATTGCAAAGCAATATATTTCAATAAAAATAAATAAATATTTAAAAAAAAAAAACACAAAAAGAAATTGAGCCCTTAATTAAGGGAAAGTGTTATACAGATGACCAACAATTATGTGGAAGAAACTCACCTGGCTGGATGGCATGGAACTGGTTGCAGTCACACACCAAACAAATACTAGTCCAAAACAAGCAAGCAACAGACAAAAACTACCAGCTTGGAATGAACAGAGTGCTAAAAAAACTATAGGCATTTTCTTCCTCTTTATGCTAACTGGAAAGTAAACAGATGCATCTAAATGTTTGAAAAAAATTTTCCTTCACCTCTGAGGCTGGGAAGGTGGAAATACAATGAGTATGATGAAGGCAGCTGTTCTGTTTCTCAGAAGGAGAATCAGAATGTATAAAAAGATTCTCTCTTTACTAAAAGTGAAAACCACAGTCCCTGCCTTTTCTGTTTCTTATATCAAAACAGAACATCCCCTTCCAGTAGAGGATTATACATTAATATCCTTCACTTGATATATAAACATCTTTTACTCAATATAGAGACCTGATCCCTGAAAGAATGAGTATGCCCCATGAATAACAACAGAAATGTGTATGCCTATGATTATTGATCTTATGCACACCTGTATATAAAAATGAAAATTGAGAAGGTCTTTTGTTTTACCACTTCCCAGACAGGGATGCAGAACCTTTATCTATTGAACTTGACTCATATGCAAGTAAGGAATTATCAGTACTCCTGATAAGATAAGGAATTAATATTTTTTATCAATGCAATATTGTCATTATCTAAAGCAAGGTCTTCAAACCTAGAGTTAATACATGTTTTTAAAATGTTCTCATCCTGAAGAAGCTATGACAGATATAAAAAGAAGACTGGAAAGAAAGGGAGACCACAATCAAGACAAATTGTTCCAATTATTGAGTTTTTGCTTAGAATGTGAAGTGAATGTAGAAATAAATTTGATATGATTTGAGATAGTCATTGACATTGAAGTGTTTTATATATGATTATTTTAATTGATAATTACTATCACAACAATCATAATTATTCAAATGTATGATTGTTTATAAATCTAGCTTGATTTATGAGCCTTTCCTTATTTTACCAGTTAGATTTAAAAATTAGTTGATTTGTAATGTCTATTTGCTGTGTGGAATTAATTTTGAGGTGTCTTGTGCACAAACCAGTAGTAGCTGATCTGAGAAATAGTAGTTTCTGATCTGTGGCCCTGCCAGAGGGAGGATAATGGGAAACTGTGCTTGGCTTTGAGGTCTCCGTGGGTACTGTGAATATCCTTACTTCATCGTTCTTGTTGTATAGTATCTTTTTCCTTCACTAAATCATAAAATTATAAGTATTGTCATTTTGGGTCCAGTGAATCGTCTTTATCTATCAAACATTGCTTGATTAACAACATTAACACCCTCCCCAATAAATTATTTTGGATTTTCTAACTGCACAAGTATATAATCTCCAAAATCGATTTTATTTAGCCATTTACTCTTTATGTTTCTAAAGTATTTTTAAAAATTTTTGTGAATAGCACTTTTAGAAACTATCGTAAACAATGGTAAATATCCTTTAATTTTATTCTTAATTTGGTGAGAATGTATCCAGTATTTTCTTAGTATTTTGTTTTGCCAACATTTTAAAGGATTTTTTTAATATTGTTTGAGATTGAGCTCTATGTGTTTTTCTTTTTATGTGAAACTTTTATAAAAAATAATTGAGACTTTCTCTTCATTTTTTAAAATATATTCTGAACATTTTAAAGTGTTATACTCATCTGTATTTAAAAACTTTGGATTTGGAAGAATTCCTTTGTTAGATTATCTAGATTCAGTGTTTCTAAGAAGAATATTTTGATAATATTCTGTACTTCTATAAGTTTCTATTTTCTTTATAATTTGGCTCAATTTTAGGTGAATTCTATTTTTTATGAAACATTATCCAATGAACCTTTTTTTTTTTTTTTAAATTTTACCTACATGGAGTTGAGCAAATTTTAATTCATGTTGTTTCTCAGGTATCTGTGATTACTTGCCCCTTAATTTTTGGTATTTTAGTATTTATGTCTTTTCCTTTTTTTCTTGAACAAATTAGCTTGCCAGATACATATAAACTTTGTTTCTGTTTGTTTCTCTATTATTAGTTCTTTTTTTTGTTTTTTAATTAAATAAATTAAAATTTTAAATTTTATTTCTGCTTTTTACTGTAAGATTTTTAGATTATTGTTTAATAAATCTAAAGGTGTATCACATAACAAAAATTGTACTACCTTGACATTATAAACAAATATGAAGTCATGGTTAACTCAGGAAAAGTGAACATTAAAACCAAATCAGAAAGGAGCTCAAAAACTCTCATAAAAGCCTATGCCTTAAGACATATTGAACATCTCCTGGAAACAGTGTCTAGGGGAAAGCTCAGACTTCATTGTCTATATTTCACTTACTCATAATGATTAAAAATAATTTTATTAGCTTGAATAGTAAATACTTTGAGAAATAAAACAAAATAAGGCTATAAGTCTAGGAATTATAGAAAAATGTTTAATTAGTAACTTAAATTAGCAAACAAGACAATTTTAAAATTAGAACTACTATATAATTCAAGAGCTAGATCCAAATATTAGTGGATAAAAGAATAAATTTCTGGTGGATCACACAGCAAAGAATCCACTTGCAATGCCTGAGATCTAGGTTTTATCCTTAGGTTGGGAAGATCCCTTGGAGGAGGGAATGGCAACCCACTCCAGGATTCTTGCCTGGAGAATTCCATGGACAGAGGAGCTTGGCAGACTACAGTCCATGTGGTAGCAAAGAGTTGGGCATGACTGAGTGACTAACACTTTCACTTTCAAAGAAGGAATTAGCCAAAGGAATCATTTTATTTTATTTGCTTTTCAATGTAATGATTCACAGTTTTTAAAGATTTCACTTCATTTGTAGTTATTATAAAATATTGACAATACTCCCCTTGTTGTACTGAATCTTTATAGCTTATTTTATACTTTATAACTTGTACCTCTCACTATCCTACACCTTTATTTCTCTTGCCCCTTTCTATCTCCACTGGTAAACACTAGTTTGTTCACTATATATGTGAATCTGTTTCTTTTTTATTATACTCATTAATTTGTTGTACTTTTTAGGTTCCACATATTCCACAAATATCATACAGTATTTGTCTTTCTCTGTTTTACATATTTCATTAGCATAATACTCTCTGAGTCCATCCATATTGCTGCAAATGGCATAATTTCATTCTTTTTTACAGCTAAATAGAATTCCATTGCATATATATGTCACATCTTTATCCATTCATCTGTCGAAGGACACTTAAGCTACTTCCGTATCTTGGTAATTGTAAATAATGCTGCTATGAACTATTGGGGTGCATGTACCTTTTCAAATTAGTGTTTTTGTTTCTTTTGAATATATACCCAGGAGTAGAATTGCTGGGTCATATGGGAGTTCCATTTTCAATTTTTTGAGAAATTGCTATACTGTTTTCCATAGTGGCTGCATCAATTTACATATACACTGATAGTATAAAAAATTCCTCTTTTCTCCATATCTTCAACAATATTTGTTATTTGTCTTCTTTTTGATGATAGGCATTCTGATTGGTGATGCATTATTACAGTTTTGATTTGTGTTTGTCTGATGAATAACAATGCTGAGATTCTTTTCATGTGCCTGTTTGCCATCTGTATTATCTTTTGGGGAAAAATGTTTATTAGGTCTTCTGCCCATATCTAAGGCTTCTCTGGTGCCTCAGATGTAAAGTGTCTGCCTGCAGTGCAGGAGATGAGGGTTCAGTCCCTGCGTGGGAAAAATTCCCTGGAAGAGGGCATAAAAACCCACTCTAGTATTCTTGCCTGGAGAATCCCATGGACAGAGGAGCCTGGTGGGCTATAGTTCATTGGGTCTTGAGAGTTGGACATGACTGAAGAGACTGAGCATGTATGCAAACCCATTTTTAATTAGATTTTTTTTTATGTTGAGTTGTATGAGCTGTTAATATATGTTAGATATTAATCACTTATCAGTCATGTCATTTGCAATACTTTCTGCCATTTAGTAGATTTTGTTTTTTCTATGGCTTCCTTTGCTGTACAGAAGATGCTAAGTTAATTAGTTCCCATTCATTTATTTTTAGTTTTATTTATTTTACTTTAGTAGATAGATCAAAAAATACTGTTATGATTTATGTCAAAGAATGTTCTTCCTATGTTTTCTTCTTGAAATTTTATACTATGCAGTCTTATAAACAATTTGAATTTATTTTTGGATATGGAGTTTGGGTTCTAATTTCATTCTTTTACATGTAGTTGCCAACCCAGTTTTCCCAGCACCACTTATTGGAGAGACTGTCAGTTATCCATTGTATATTCTTTCCTCTTTTATCATAGAGTAATTGACCATAAGTGTATGAATATATTTCTTGGCTTTCTAAATCATTTTAAAAGGCAAAGAAATCAGTTTGAAAATTCCCTAAATATTAGTAACAGAAAGACAAATAATACTCATAAATATCAATGACTCTGAAGGCCTGATAAATTTCATCAGTAATCAAATACATACTAAAAGTCACAAATTACCCGTTTCTGCTCAAATTTGCAAACAATAACAAAAAAAGATATTTCAAACTGTGGTCACATAATAAATCACAGACAGTATTGTGGGAGTGTTGCATGGAGATTGCATTTCTGTTTTTATTAGTTTCTTGAGCAGGCAGACATGAGCTGTCAATAGCACCACTTTTCACTGCAACTGGAAAAAAAAAGCAGTATTATTATAGTCTTACATAATAAGTTGCCTCTTTGAAGCAACACTCCTGAGCTTATCTAGAGCAAGATCAGCAACCTTGTCTACAGAGAGACAGTGATGTTGGCAAGTTTGCCTCCCCAGAGGACACTGCTGGTCAGGGGGTCATTGGCTGACAAAGCTCCACTAAGGATCAGGCCACTTCGTTTGAGGAAATTGGCTGCATTCCTTTTTGTTCAGAACAGAGAGAATCCCTATCCCTGCTTTCAGTCAGCCCTAGCTGGTTTCTGAGATTTAAACACCTGAAGGATGAGAGAGAACAGGAGGTTAATTCAGCAATTCTGTAAATAGTTCAGTACCAAAAGTGTTTGCCAAATAACAAAGCCACTGCTTTCCCCAGAGACAGGGAAATGAAGACAAAGTATTTTAGAAACACAAAGTGCAATCTGATGAAGATGGTGTTGGCATTTGGCCAAGCATGAATTCTACAAAGACCATAATGCTGGGCCTGCCTGTGGCTTTCTTTATAGCTTTGGTTCTCTGGATCAAACTGTACTGGTCCATCAACTCAAGAATCTTAGATGTGTCCCTCTTATTTAGTCCTGTAGTCTTTTTTTATGGATAGCTTTCTAGAAGAGATGACAGTCATTAGCCTATAACTAAGAGTGAATTTCAACAGGACAGCCACAGCAATTGCTTCAGTGTGAAAGGATAAATTTTGACATATCACAAGCTAAAATGGCTCCCGGAGCAACTCTGGAAATTCAGAATAAACATAACAGGGCCACGTGAAGAATGGAGATTATAGAATTTGGGGAGATTGACTACTAAAAGACAGGATGTGCCATCTGCTATTCCAGACAGGAGCAGCTGTGCATGTGCTTATTGCATTGAATAAGTCTGCAATGCTGCCTAGTGGAAGCCTCAGTGAAAAGGCAATTTCTTAAAACTTTAAAATATTTCCTTTGAATAGAGAGAAGGTTGGTGAATTTAGGCTCCTTCCATACTCTGATCTGGTTCACCAGAGCAGCCAGGATGCTCTTAGGGCTTGCAATGGACTTGCCAGGTGACACTGGTGGTAAAGAACCTGCCTGCAAATGCAGGAGACATGAGCGATGTGGGTTTGATCCCTGGGTCAGAAAGATCCCATGGAGGAGGGCATACCAACCCACCACAGTGTTCTTGCTGGGAGAATTCCATGGACAGAGGATTCTGGTGGACTGCAGTCCATAGGGTTGCCAAGAATCAGACAAGACTGAAGTAACTTAGCATACACACACAGAGAGCTGGCAATAGTCAGGATATGGAACCACTAGAACACTGCTACATGCCTATAACTGTCAAGAATACAGGAAGTATAGTATCATGCTGTGAGTGGGACAAGAGACATTGAAGTCACAACTACAACATTCATCGGAGATGTTTTGAAGAAACCCATCAGATGAGCCAGAGAAACATTGCTGTAAACTCCCACTATTAGACATGTCCTATCTTGAGATTTAGCACATGGGCTCTCAGTGTACATACGAAAATGAAAGTCACTCAGTCATGTCCCACTCTTTAAGAACTCATGCACTATACAGACCATGGAATTATCCAAGCCAGAATACTGGAGTGAGTAGCCAGTCCATTCTCCAGGGCATCTTTCCAACCCGGGAATCAAACCCATGTCTCCAGCACTGAAGGCAGATTCTTTACCAGCTGAACTACCAGGAGAGCTCCCAGTGTATATATAATTGGGGGTTTCTGCTGAGTTCACAGTTACTCATGATCAGCCAGGGGAAAAGTACTCCATCCCTGTTTTTCTGCTTTCTAGTCAAAATCATGATTATGTACCATCTGCTAATGCACTATAAAATGTGACTAAGAGGTGTGGTCTTTCAATGTTTTGCTGTTTGTGTGTTTTCTGCATGTTTTCTTTCTTTGAGGGGGTGGGCATTTTCTGTGCCCCCTTAAAGAATATTTAAAAATAATGTGCCTCTCTTATTCATTACAAATGGCAAACAGCAGTGGCCACAGGGCTGGAAAAAGTCAGTTTTCATTCCAATTCCAAAGAAAGGCAATGCCAAAGGATGTTCAAGCTCCTGCACAATTGCATTCATCTCACACGCTAGCAAAGTAATAATCAAAATTCTCCAAGCCAGGTTCACAACAGTGTATGAATTGTGAACTTCCAGATGTTCAAGCTGGATTTAGAAAAGGCAGAAGAACCAGAGATTGAATTGCCAATATACATTGGATCATCAAAAAACAAGAGAGTTACATACACACACACACACACAAAGCAAGAGAGTTCCAGAAAAACATCTACTTCTGCTTTACTGGCTATGCCAAAGCCTTTGACAGAGTGGATCACAGCAAACCATGGAAAATTCTTAAAAAGATGGGAATAGCAGACCACCTTACTTGCATCCTGTGAAATCTGTATGCAGGTCAAGAATCAATAGTGAGAATTGGACATGGAACAACAGACTGGTTCCAAATCAGAAAAGGAGTAAGTAAAGGTTGTATATTGTCACCTTGCTTATTTAACTTCTACACAGAATACATCATGTGAAATGCTGGGCTGGATGAAGAACAAGCTGGAATCAAGATTGCCGGGAGAAATATCAATAACCTCAGATATGCAGATGACACCACCCTTATGGCAGAAAACAAAGAAGAACTAAAGAGCCTCTTGATGAAGGTTAAAGAGGAGAGTGAAAAATTGGCTTTAAAGCTCAACATTCAGAAAACTAAGATCATGGCATCTGGTCCCACCTCATTTCATGGCAAATAGTTGGGGAAACAGTGAAAGACTTTATTTTGGGGGGCTGAAAAATCACTGCAGATGGTGACTGCAGCCATGAAAATGAAAGACCCTTGCTCTTTGGAAGAAAAGCTATGACAACCTAGACAGCATACTAAAAAGCAGAGATGTTACTTTGCTGACAAAGGTCTGTCTAGTTAAAGCTATGGTTTTTCCAGTAGTCATGTTTAGATGTGAGAGTTGGACCATAAAGAAAGCTGAGCATTGAAGAATTGATGCTTTTGAACTGTGGTGTTGGGAAGACTCTTGAGAGTTCCTTGCACTGCAAGGATATCCAACCAGTCCATCCTAAAGGAAATCAGCCCTGAATATTCATTGGAAGGACTGATGCTGAAGCTGAAACTCCAATACTTTGACCACCTGATGCAAAGTACTGACTCTTTGGAAACCCTGATGCTGGGAAAGATTGAAGACAGGAGAAGGGGACAACAGAGGCTGTGATGGTTGGATGGCATCAACACCTCAATGGACATGAGTTTGAGTAAGCTCTGGGAATTGTTGATGGACAGGGAAGCCTGGCATGCTGCAATCCACGGGGTCACAAAGAGTTGGACATGACTGAATGACTGAACTGAACTGATTAAAGAAGGCTGCATCTATCCCAATAGTTTGGAGCACTGGAATTGTATTCCCAGGGATATGAAAGATTGTAGGATTTTGGAGAAATTGGGCTTTTCTTGTTTGTAAAGTGGAGAAGGGCTGTTGTTAAAGAGAAGAAGGGAAGAGAGGACAGACGTCTTGGGAGAAAATCCATATAATAGCAGAAGATCTGAAAATGTATTTCCCTGGAACTGATGGTACCCAAAGAGTCTCTTGGAATGTAGCCTAGTTTAAACACAGCTGCCATGGGGGTTCAAACATTTGTAAAACTGAGTTTCAGTAGTGATACTACATATTGAAAGCAGAAAATTGCCCTCTTTGAACCCAAAGAAAATTGTTTAGTTATCAAATCTGTGACTGCAAAAGAGAAAGAAGGAAAATTTTTTAGTCAGCAAGGAATGAAACTCATGATAAAGCTCAAAGCTAAGAGGCTGAGGTACTTTGGGGAAGTTAGAGATAAGATTAAATATGACTCATTAAATATGAGTATAGGGGACCCAACTGGAAGAAATAAATAGAGCACCATTCTCAGTCTAGGGAACCATCTGCAGCAGTGCTTTCCTATCCAGATTGCATATTAGAATTAAAATTCCTTGGTGGACTTTAAAAACTACCAATGCCTGGGGCTCACCCAAGACCAATTAAGTTAGAATCTTTGTGGTTGGGACCTAGGATTTGAATATTTGAGAATTTCCCAGGGGATTCTAAAGTGCAGCATAGTTTGAGAATCACTGTTTTAGATCATTTTGGCCTAGGAGAATTGTGTAACTGAACAAGACTTGATGAAATAGAAAAAGAGAAATTGTAGATTGAAGATAATAGAAAAATGAAATTAATATGAGAATAATGAGACTTATGGGCAAGAGTGAATTTGCCCTACTCCCCCTTAAAATTTGAGAAAGAAGTTAGAAATTAGAAAGAATAAATGCATTTTGAAGTCATACTTCCTTATATAGCTGAGAAGAAATATATTTGAAAGGTGGGGCAAGAGTCATATTTTTATAAATGCTAAGCAAAAAAATTTAAGCAAATGTTTGTGCAAAAGCAGACTTTCAATAAAATTAATTATAATAGAAAAAATGTGCTACAATAAGACAACTGCATTAAGTTGGCTCCCTATGATGGAATATAATGCAGTTATTAAAATATTTTCATATGACATTCAATCTTATATCCTAAACCATACTTTTAAGGCACTGGATAATATTTCATCTAAAATATATTTGTGTTTATGAGTGTGTATGAACATGCTTGAATATGTATGCATACATGTGAATGTATATGATTTCCAAAATATCAACTAAAGCTATTGATTTGTTTCTTAGTTTTCTTTCTGTATTTCTATATTTAGCTTTCTTCTTCAATTGGACAATGAGAATGTCTGTTTAAATCTAAATGTTCAATATTTTTCAAAGACTGAGTAGGAATAAAGTTAGTCACATCCTGGTGACTCATGGAGTGATACAAGTGTGGCCTATTTTAAAACAAATCTTCAAGATAAAGGATGCTCAATAAGTGTTCAAATGTGTACATTTCTCTCAATTTCATACATTTGCTTCTAAGATGATATACCTAGAAAGGAGTGTATGCTTGTGGGTGATTAATAATTTCCTGTAGGCATTTATTAAGTACATAGTTGTAGTACACACTTATAGTAGCTTTTATGATTCAAATTTCCCTGAGTGTTTTCTAAGAACATAGTTAAGCATGTGAAGCTTTTTAATAAAGTATTCTAGGGTACAGTATTCACTTTTATTTAAATAATAATATTTGATCATGATTAATCATTTTTATTTAGGTAAAAGAAAAATGAGAGAAAAATCTGTAAGACATGTACGTATTACTCACTCAGTTTTGTCTAATTCTTTGCGACCCCATGGACTGTGGTCATGGGATTCTCCAGGCAAGATACTGGAGTGAATTGCCATTTCCCTCTCCAGAGGATCTTCCCAACCCAGGGATTGAAACCAAGTCTCCCAAATCGCACGCAGATTCTTTACCATCTGAGCCACCAGGCATAAAACATTCTAAAAATCTATAAAATGATTGATTTTATATATAAAATATATAGATAACATGATAATTGCTATTATTTTGTATATTCTCAGAATTTGTTTTAGAAATATACTTTAATCAGTTTTACTGATGTAGAATTGATATCCATAAAATTCACAAGTATGTCTATTATTCAGTAAGTTTTAAGAAACATATATAGTTGTGTAGAAACCATCACACTCAAGCTATGGAATATTTGAAAGTGAAAGTATTAGTTGCTCACTCTTCTCCAACTCGTTGTGACCCCATTGACTGTAGCACACCAGACTGGGATTTTCCAGGCAAAGATACTGGAGTTAGTTGCCTTTTCCTTCTCATCCCAATTCTGATTTCAATGAAATCAGATATTGTGTAGTCTTTTGTATCTGCTTCAATTCACCTAGCATAGCATTTTACTAATCATTCGTGTGCTGCTGTGTGTATTAGTAGTTCAATATTTATTTATTTCTAGGTAATCTCATTCTTTGGGTAGTCCATAATTTCTTTGCTCATTCACCTGTTGAAGGGCATTTTTTTTTTTTTTTTAACCCAGCTCCAATTTTTTGTTTATTAGGAATAATACTGTTATCTATAGCCTACTGTAATTATCTCTTTGAACATTTTTTTCTTGGATGAATACCTAGGAGCAGAATAACTAGGTCTTATGGTCAAAAGTATTTAAACTTACATAAAATGGCCAATTATTTTAAAATAGTTATACCTTTTTTCATTCCTTCTTAGACTGAGTGCTAGTTCTTCCATATTTTCATCAAGAATTAACATTTTCAGTCTTTTTTTTTTTTTTTTTACTTTTCACTACTTTAGTGAGGGTGAAACAGCATCTCATTCAACTTTTAATTTGTAACTTCTTAATGATTAATGATATTGAGTTATTTTCACATATTTATTTCATTGGCTTATTGTTCACTCAGATCAGTCAGTTCAGTTCAGTCGCTCAGTCGTGTCTAACTTTTTGCGACCCCATGAATCGCAGCACACCAGGCCTCCCTGTCCATCACCAACACCCGGAATTTACCCAAACTCATGCCCATCGAGTCAGTGATACCATCCAGCCATCTCATCCTCTGTCGTCCCCTTCTCCTCCTGTCCCCAATCCCTCCCAGCATCAGGGTCTTTCCCAATGAGTCAACTCTTTGAATGAGGTGGCCAAAGTATTGGAGTTTCAGCTTCAGCATCAGTCCATCCAATGAACACCCAGGACTGATCTCCTTTAGGATGGACTGGTTGGATCTCCTTGCAGTCCAAGGGACTCTCAAGAGTCTTCTCCAACACCATAGTTCAAAAGCATCAATTTTTCGGCACTCAGCTTTCTTCACAGTCCAACTCTCACATCCATACATAACCACTGGAAAAACCATAGCCTTGACCAGATGGACCTTTGTTGACAAAGTAATGTTTCTTGTTTTGAATAGCTGTCTAAGTTGGTCATAACTTTCCTTCCAAGGAGTAAGCGTCTTTTAATTTCATGGCTGCAGTCACCATCTGCAGTGATTTCAGAGCCTAAGAAAATAAAGTCTTGGTGTTCTTTATGTCAATATACACTGACTTAATGATGTCGCTTTATATTAAGTCTTGAAATCAAGTAGTACTTGTTTTTTAATTTTTTTCCCTTTCCTAAAATATTTGCTATATTTTATATTTCCATGTGCATTTTAGAACTGGCTTGTCAAAAGAATGTCAAATAAAATTTGTCTGGGATTGTGTTGGATATATAGAAAAATTTGAGTAGAATAAATATCAACACCACTAAGTATTTTTTTTCTTGATTATCTATGGTCATCTACTTAGATCATCTTTAATTTCTCTCAGTAATGTAGTTTAAAGTGTATAGATGCTACACACATTTTCTTAAATAAATTCCTAAGTACTTGTTATTGTTGGTTTTTTTTTTTTTTTTGGTGTTAATGTAATTATACTATTTTATTTAAATTTTAATTTCCAGTTTCCCTTGCTATTATATAGAAGTAAAATGTGTTTATATATTGACCTTATTTCTTGCAACTTTGAATATTACTAAACTAACTTGTTCAAGAAGTTTGTTTCTAGATTTTTTAAAATAATTTTCTCTGTCATGTAATTTGTTAATAGAGTTTCCCTCTTTAATTATATATATTTATGTTTTTATTTGTTTTTGCATGACACTGACCATAACATAAAAGAAAATTTTTAAAAAATCATCAGAGTGTACACCCTTTTATTCCTTCTATTCTCAGAGAAAAAATTTCAGTCTTTAACTATTAAGTATTATGTTAACCATAAGTTTATTGCAGATGTCCTTTTTTGGGCTGAAGAAATTCTCTTTAATACCAGATTTTGGAGAACTTTGTTTATAAACTTATAAATATATATTGAATTTGTCAAATCTATAATGCAAATTATGTTTTAAAAAATGTTGTTAACATTCTATTACATTGATTTTATCTTGATTGATTTTAAAATGCCGAACCAACTTTGCACTAATGAACTAGAAAATGAGTGAATTGAAAGTAGAGACAGCGAATGTTGTGTTAGCTGTGGATTAACTATATAAATGAGATAGAAGCATTCTAGCAATGAAGGAATTAGAATGAGTGGAAGGAAGGCTAAGAGGTACTGGTTGAAGTATAGGGTGTTCACAATTTATATTCTGAATATGAGGTAGCTAGTGATGATGATAAATTTTGATGTATGTCCTGGCAATTGAAAGAAATGTTCACAGAAATTGAAGAGGTCACTATACTCAGAAGCTAAGGGAATAGAAAGATATACACTTGAATACAATTATCACCAAAATAAGATGGTAATTGTGGGGTAAAGAGGAAGGCATTGATATAAAACTGAACATATTCAATTAATAAGAAGTAATCAGAAGGTGAATAGATGTAAAAAGAATGAGAAGAGGGTGTCCTAGTATCCTAGTGAACAGAGATGCTGCCAGAAGTCAAAATGAGGCTTAGACTCATTCAAACTTAAGACAGTTGAAATAAGTTTCTAGGAAACTGACTTTTGCTTCACTTAGCCTTGTCAAAACTAACAAGGTTTATGTTGGTTTTGTTTTATACAGTTACTTGCAACTGGTGGACAGACAGGCTCACCAGCCAGAGTTTCCATGACAATTCGCTTCCTGAGCATTGATAGCAGACTTCTGATGTCTCATGAGAATCCTTAGTTAAATTTACAGGGGTTAGTAAAAATTAGTCATTTTTAAAAATTAAATTATATATACTACTACTTAGTTATATTAAAACAAAAGTAATACTCAAATTCATCATTATTAAGTTCTTAATTACCATACTACATTTTGCTATTTCTTCTGACCTTGAGATTATGTCCATTATACCTATAAGACTTAAAAGTTGTATATCAGTTTGCTTCTGCTCACCTCTTCCCAACTCTACACTGAGTAACATTACATTAACAGCTTAAAAGTTGACCATATTGTGAGTCTTTACCCATATAAATTGTCAAATATTACCAATCTAAGCTTTCCATGCTGCTTGGTTGATTTCTAGGCTTATTAAAAAGTGACAAAATACCCTGTTCATGTACATTAAAGTTTTGGCATCTGTGGCCATTAAAATGTCACTATTACAGCTATTTTGAGAATATTTTTCTATTTTTTGAAAGCCACTATCTAATTTAGCAAAGAAGTCACACACACCATTGCAAAATAATGCAGTTATGAGATATATTTCTCTGTGGTCTCTGTTGTCCTACTTATTTATGTAAATAAAAATATCAACCATCATCCAGTATTCTTTGGTGGACTTTTCTCATTTGCAAACGCAGTTGGCTAGAAATACAAGAATTCAGCAATAATTAGCAAACATTTTCTGTAAGAATCAGTGGTGATATAGAATTTATAATAAAGATTGTGGTATATTTTATTGTTCTTTATATACTGGATACTACCCCACCTTTTTATGAGTAACATTAATAGCAACACTTTTACATTGTGTGTATGAACACACATACCCACATACCACCTAGCTTGTATGTGATAGGTTCTCATTAGAGTGCTGATATTTCAAATGCTGTTTGCTATAGAAATAAAATAATTGGGGCAAATGATGCTGTTAATCAGCAGATTCTCTACCCAAAGAGGAATTCTCTTCCAATATGAAGAACCTAATTTTCAATTTGTTTTTCTGCCAGGTTTGTGGGGACCACTCTCTTTAATTGTGTAAAGCTGATGCATTTGGAGCCTGCACTCTGCAGCTTTCTCTACCAGCAAGCTGGGTAGTTATTGCAACTGTCTCCAGGCCTGGATATATGGCAGAACTCTGCAGTTTTACTTGGAGCTCACAGTAATTAAAACATTTTATAGTGAATGGCGGGGGATGGCGGGGTAGAAAAAGACGAAAAGAGCTCTGGAAAAAAATTCCTTTTTTTCTTTCTTTTTGGGGAGGCAAAATTTTATTGGCTTGAAAAATCTCCCATTTGTGAGAGAGTGTTCTCAGGGAAAATCTTGGAGCCTCCAGTGCTGAAGACATGGCAATGATCCTTGAGAATGTAACACTTATTAACCCATGATTTTCATAATTCATTCTGGGAACATTTTTGTGATGAACAAAAAATCATAGAACTAAAGTCACATCAAACTACTCTTTTATTTGCATGCCTAGAATATCATAAGTCACAAAATATCAAAATACCTCTCAAAACTCACTTTTCTTTTTTACTTTTCTACTCAATAGTTTTAAACACTGACCCTCTCTACTCAAAACTTTACAGACAAACGTTCTTTCTTTATTAAAATCATCTTTTCTTCATCTATTACTGCTCTCTAGGATTCCTGCCTAAAGAAAGGGAATGAAGAAGCAGGTTAAATGAAAAATATGTCCTCGAGCCAGATAGCCCATGTAGATATCCTGATTCTACCACTTAGTAGTTTTGTTGCAGGAAGGAGGACCCCTTCCAGGGCCCGAAACTAGGCTCTTGTCTAACACTCGGAAATGAATTGTCCGAGGAGACACATGTGCTGACAAAGCAAGAGATTTTATTGGGAAAGGGCACCCGGGTGGAGAGCAGGAGGGTGAGAGAACTGCTCACAGTCTTGGGTTTTATGGTGATGGGATTAGGTTCCGGGTGGTCTTTGGCCAATCATTCTAATTTAGAGTCTTTCCTGGTGGCACGCATCACTCAGCTGAGATGGATGCTAGCGAGAGGGATTCTGGGAAGTGGACGGACACACGGTGTCTCCTTTTGACCTCTCCCGAATTCTTCTGGCTGGTGGTGGCTTATTAGTTCCTATTCCTTATCAGGATCTCCTGTCATAAAATGACTCATGCAAATGGTTACTATGGTGCCTGGCCAGGGTGGGAAGTTTCAATCAGTGTGCTTCCCCTAACAGTTTTGTAAACCTCCTAGTGGTTTCTTATCTTTAAACTAGGCTAATAATAATATTGGGCTTTCCAGGTGGTGCTAACGGTAAAGAACCTGACTGTCAATGCAGAAAACATAAGAAACACTGGTTGATCCCTGGGGTGGGAAGATCCCCTGGAGGAGAGCATGGCAACCCTCTCCAGTATTCTTGCTTGGAGAATCCTTTGGACAGAGGAGCCTGGCAGGCTATAGTCGATAGGGTCTCAAAGAGTCAGACATGACTCAAGCAACTTAACATGCACGCAATAATAACATCAGCCCAAGGGTCTGTTGTAATGATCACTAAAAAGGGCTAAAACAGAGTTTGACATAGAATGAATATTTAAGAAGTATCAGCTATTATGTACCTTTTCTTTTTTCCTTCTGATTGACTGGTGAACAATTTCTGGCAAGGAGATGGGAGGGATGCAAGATTTAAATAGAGGGAGCAACACTGGGAACCTGTTTAAAATATTACTATTAAAATCTGCACAAAATGTATTTTAGGAGCCCATGCAGAAAAAAAAAAGCGGGGTGAATTTCAAAATTAGAAGTCTTAGAGAGAAAGAAAACCCCCTCTTCAGTGCTATTTATGCTCTGGTTTTACCTCACTATTGAGCAACTGGAGAAACACATTATTGTAAGATTCTTCATCATTATGTGCATTTCAAATATTTTATTTTTTGTTAAAATTTACATCACTTTCCAAAATATTGTATTGGATTTTAAATAAGAAACATAGTATCCTTCAGTCTTTTGCCTCAAGTGGTGTATATGTGATATACAGCTCTCTTCCCTCATCAAATGCAGCTTAATCACACATTATAAAGGAACCCCCAACTCTAGACTTATATATCTTCATTAAAGCACAGAATAATATTTTTAAAGTCACATGTATCTGGGCACTAGGGTTAATACACTTGTGTTGAAGTTCAAATGTTTTCATATTTAATTTTAAATTGTGTACTAATACCTCCATTGTCTTCCCTTGGATCAGATGGTAAAGAATCTTCCTGCAATGCAGGAAACCAGGATGCAATCCATGGGTCAGGAAGATTTCCTGGAGGGGGAAATGGCAACCCACTCCAGTATTCTTGCCTGGAGAATTCTATGGACAGAGGAGCCTGGTAGGCTACAGTCCATGGAGTCACAAAGAGTCAGACATGACTGAGTGACTAACACACACACTAATACCTTGGACAGGGAAACCCTTAGTTTCTGCTTCCAATTTGCACAAATAATTGATGGCTCATTAACAACTCTGTGGGAACACTGCAAAACACATGCCTGCATAAGAAAAGCAACTAGATGTGACAGGAAGAATAAAGTCTGTGTCAATCATATTGAAATCCTCTATTACATTTCAAATGAGATGTTAGAAAACACTTTGAGTGATAAATTCACATAAATAAAATGAAGTTAATAAATTATGCTTGTTAAGGAGACTTATAGTTTCAAATTCGTATAATAAAAATGATTCTTTTGCTTTTGCTTTACCCATAATTTTTTTCTGTTGAAATATATTTGTTCAAATACCATTGCCTATATGACTGGAGGCCTGTTGTGTGTGTGTGTTAGTCACTCAATCATGTCTCTTTGGGACTCCATGGACTGTAGCCCACCAGGCTCCTTGGTCCATGAAATTTTCCAAGCAAGAATATGAGAGTGGATAGCCATTCCCTTCTCCAGGAGATCTTCCAAACCCAAGGATTGAACTTGGGTCTCCTGCATTGCAGGCAGATTCTTGACCATCTGAGCCACCACGGAAGCCCAAGAGGCATGCTATCTCATCAATGATAATGTGATGAAAAGCAATAATTAAAAAACTATATATTTACCTTTTCAAGTATTTCGGAAGTGAGCATTACCATTTTAGTCAACTTGTTTCAACAAATCTGTTAGAATATAGTTTTGAGAAATCTATTTTTAAAGGAATGACATATGTAGATCACTATTTTAACAATGTGTAATTTATCTTGCAAGGTATTTTGCAGCAAGCAAGCTGTGGTCAGACTATTTACACAATCATTTGTGCTAACAAATAACTTTCTACTTTCAGAGATTTCCAATTATCAGGAAGGGGTGGCTTGTTATGACAATGTAATTTAAAATCTGGGAGAGCAAGCAGTATGGCAATAATCATTTGATGAAAAAAATTGGCATATTTTTTTCTTGATGCATTTTTAAACTCTTCCTCCCATGGCAATGTTTTTAAATGGTAAAATCCAGGAATTGAAACTAAAATATTATTTATGATATGGAAGAAAAATAGATTTTTTCTTATTGTTTGGTTATTTAAGCATGAAACTGTGACTTACTCCCTAGTTCATCTGAATACATGGGTACACAAACTAGATATTTACATCAGAGAGCCCTCTATGTTGTCAAGGCACATGCTGGGTAAAATGTAAATGGAAGTTATAACTTGCAATCCTTTCTGTTTTTCGACCTCCTACCCTGGCCATACCTCCCATCACTTCCCTTCCACACACACACATTTCAACTGTGCTAAATAAACTACTCTACCTACGGGCTTCCCTTGTGGCTCAGTGGTGAACACTCTGTCTGCCAATGCAGGAGACACAGGTTTGATCCCGGATCTGGGAAGACCCCACATGCCCGGGGCAACTAAGCCTATGCACCACAACTGTTGAACCTGTGCGCTACAGCCTGGGAGCTACAACCACTGAGCCCACATGCTGCAACTACTGAAACTCGCCTGCCCTAGAGCCCATGCTCAGCGACAAGAGAAACCACTGCTATAAGCCCACACACTGTGACTACAAAGTACCCCATGCTTGCCTCACCTGGAATAAAGCCCATGAAGTAACACAGACCCAGCACAGCCAATAAATAAATAAACAAACAAAAATTAAAAAAAGAAAGAAATTACACTACTTAAGTGGCATCCTTTTCGGGGTTATTGTCACAGCTTTTCTAGGGGCAGGTTGCACTAATAAATTATCTATTCCCTAGGTCAACTGATAGCTAACGTTTCTTCTTCACTGATTTACTCCAAGCCATCCTTACAGATTCAGCTCAGGTACTGCATCCTACAGGAAATATTTTTGTGGACCATGACCTTCTCTTGCAGGAGGTAAATTATCCTCCATGCTTCTGCCTCTGACTGAGCACTTATCACTCCATATTGTAATTGTCTGTTTAGTCAACTATTACTCCAGTGAGATGCAAACCTGTGAGAGGATTATGTTTTACATCTTTATATGCCTTTCAAGCCCATACATGCTAGTATGATACATGACTTCCATCTCCTCCTCTTGCTTTGACAACTTCATTTACTTCTGTGACTTTAGCATCCATCTGTTTACCTAAAACTCTCCCATCTAAATCTCCCAGCCACAGTTCTCTCCTGAATTGTAGACATACATAACTGAAGTATACACTGGAAATGTCTACTTGGCTGTATCACAAACTCTTCAAAATCAACAAATCCAAAATGGAGCTCATTTTTTCTTTCTGAAATTTAGATTGACTACTTCTCCAAAGTTTCTCTCAGTAAATACCACAAGATCAAAATGATTAAGTGACTGGGCTGTCAAGATCTGCTATTTATACTAACTGTAATCTTGAGCAATCTCTATGTCTCACATTTCTTAACTGTAGAATAAGGGTAATAATAACACTTCCTTCAAATGATTGTGGTGAACAGTGTTAGTACATATGTTAGAACATATGTAAGTCACTTCTGTTACTGCATGGCAAATAGTATGTGATCAATACATATGAACTTTATTTCAATTCAGCAAGTTACTTAAGCTAAAGTCCTGAGTCATCTTTCACTACTGTTTCCTCTTGCCCTCCCTCCACACATCATTATATATCTTTATATACATAGATATATACATACTATATATATATATATATATATATGTATATATATAACACACACATATATATATAGTATGTGTGTATATGCAATATATATAAACTTGTCAAAAACATTTCTGTCTCTTAAATTTTGTCACATCTCTTAATCTCCATTGGCACCATTCTACTTGAAAGCCTCCTGAGCCTCTCACCTAGCTTATTCTTAATAACTTTCCAGCTCACTCCATACCGCACTTCTTCACCACACTGCAGGCTATGTGACTTTAACACACACCTCAACACATGACTAGGCTGTTTACGATCCTTCCACCTTCTCTTTGAGGTTAATATAAGCCTAAAATACTGCATCTCCTGACTTCCTCCAAGGTTTGGCATTTGCTCACTTCACCCTATTTTCTTCTGTTATCCCCAACTCTGCCTCCCTTTCCCCTGCTCTATCCATCTGCATTTTTATTCAGTTCCTCTAAAACACCTGACTCTTGCTCACCTCTCTGACTTGGTTTTCATACCATGTTGTTCCCTTTCCTTAGAATACATTTCTTCCCTACTGAAGAAACTTCTCAGGGATTGAGTGTTCAGCTTCCCACAGAAGCCCAGGTCCCTCTTAGTACTTAGATGTTTAGTGTCAATAATATTTGTTCAAACTACAACACAATCTCTATTAGGCAGGGCAATATATTTTTTATTTTGTGTGTTGTTAAGTCACTTCATTCATGCCCTACTCTTTGCAACCCTATGGACTGTAGCCTACCAGGCTTCTCTGTCCATGGGATTCTTCAGGCAAGAACACTGGAGTGTGTTGTCATGACCTCCTCCCGGGTATCTTCCTGACCAAAGGGTCAAGCCCACATCTCTTATGTCCCCTGCATTGGTGAACAGGTTCTTTACCACTAGCACCACCTGGGAAGCCCATCTTTCTTATTACCTCTGTCTTAACAGTGACTACTAGAGTACTTAACTCATAGTGAAAAAAAATTGGATGAGTTAATGGGTCCAAATAGAGACAGTTCTGGTAGATGATCAACAAGTAAATTTTTTTTATCTTTTTTTTTTCAAAATAAATTCTATTTGGGTAAAATTCACAACTTTTGGTCAGAAGGAAATATCTCCAAACAAAAGAGCAACATTTGTGAAATTGGTATTCTTGATTAAAAATAAGGATTTCTGTTTTTACATTTAAAGATCTTGGAAGGTACCATTACATCCCTAACAATACATAAAAGCTAGATAGATGAAATACCAACACTTTTTATTGGATCCATAAGAGAAAGAGAGGACACAGTGCAAACTGCTATCTCTAAGACTGAAGAGAAAGTGAATACAGGGAGTCATGGCTTCCTGGAGCGGACACACAGGGAACAGAAGCCACTGCAGAAAACAGTGTCAGGATAGGATCAAGGAACATGACCCAACTAAGTGTGGTCTAACAAACACACAGTATATATTGACATATGTGCACTGCTATGAGTAAAACAAATAGCTAGTAGGAAGCTGTTTGTATAGCACAGGGATCTCAGCTGGGTGCTCTGTGGTGACCTAGAGTGGTGGGATATGGGGTGGGGTGGGAGGGAGTCCACAAGGGAATGGGGATATATGTATATAAATAGCTGACTCACTATGTTGTATGGCAGAAATTAACACACCATTGTAAAGCAACTATAACCCCAATGTAAAAAAAAATCTAAAAATTTTAAAAAATTTTTAAAAAATGAAAAAAAATTAAGTGGATAGGAGAGAAATACACCATGCTAACAACAACCCAGGAAAAGCAGGAGTAGCTATATTAATTTTAGACAGAGCAAGCTTAAAACTAAGGAAAAGCTTCTATAGATTAAAAAAGCATTACATGATGATAAGAGGAGTCAACTCTCCAAAAAGACATAGCAACTCTTCAGATGTGTACATGTAAGAACAGAGCATTGAACTACATGACGCAAAAACTGATAGAACTACGAGGAGAAACATATTTTCAGTATCATAGTTGGAAACTTTGACACTAGTCTGTCAGAAATGGACAGATCCCAGCAGACAGAAATCAATCAGGACATACCTGAAAAATCACACCATCAATCAGTTAATATAAATTACTCCTCATCCATCAGCAGCAGAATTCACATTTTTCTCAAGATCATATGGGAACATTGATACACCAAGATACAGTCTAGGCCATGAAACACAATAAACAAATTGGAAAAAAATATAAGTTATGCAAGATTTCCTTTCAAACCACAATGGAGTTAATTCAGAAAACAATATCAGAAAGATAACTGGAAAATCTCAAAATACATAAAGATTAAATAGTGCTAAAAAGAAATGAGCTACTATTCCATGGAAATGGCATGCAGGAAACAGGTGCATATTACTAAGTGAAGAATCAGTCTAGAAGGCTGCGTACACATATGATCCATCTGCATGACTTTCTGAAAAAGGCAGAATTATGGAGACAATAGAAAGATCAGTGGTTGCCAGGAATACTGTGGTGTGGGGAGAGGGAGAGAAAGGAATAGTTACAACACAGAGGATTTTTTAGGGCAATGAAAATATTGTGCATGATATTATAATGATGGATTATATTTCATTATACATTAGTCCATGCCCACTGAAGGTACAACACCATGGGTGTTTGCACTGTGGACTTTGAATGACTATGATCTGTCAAGATAGGTTTATTTTAGGTAAAAAAATATACTATACAGTTGAGTTATGTTGATAATGGGGGGGGCTTTGAATTTATGAGAACAGAAAATATACTGGAAATCTCTACCTTTTTCTCAAACTTTATTGTAAACCTAACACTGCTTTAAAAAATAAAGTCTTAAAAAAATAAGGTTATATACACTATATAACAGGTATATAGTATATAAATACTTGAACATTCTTCAGAAAGTATGAAATAGTTCTGACATCGGGAAAACCTCCCAAACTTCAGTAATTAACATGGTGATCTCTGAAACTGGGTCTGCATATCAAATTGATGATTTGCTTCAAAGCCTGTGAGTTTAACTAATGCATTGCATTATAGTTACATAAAACTTGCTCTATTACTTATTTGCACTTGAGATAACAATGAACATTTGTGGTAGTACATTAATATAGTACATGCTTTTGATTTTCTATATTGGAATATTTTCCTACAGTTGAAAATAGGTCATCTATTTTATCTTAAATTAGGAGAAAAATTATTCCTTCCAGGATCATATTTATGGTTATACCTAGAATGGTTGGTACCATTTGGTACCCAAATAAAACCGGTAAAAAAGAGAAGTATGTAAATATATTACATGTAATGTCCCCTCTTCCCTATTTTTATAAAATAATCTAGATATATACTATCCCACCACTCCCCGTGTGGGTGGAGCTTGGCCAGGCTGGTCGCCACACTGCGACTTGAGGATCTAGCTTTCCCCTCAGCGCTGTTGGACTGTTAAAAAGCTCTCTTACGGAGCTCAATTGAAGTGCTTGCACGTTCAGCTAATAGTGTAAGCATCATCTGGGCAGCTGCAGAGTTTTGGGCCATGTCTCAAGTCTTCTAGGTATTGAGCTTTGAACTGCTCTTTCTTGACCCTAAAAAAGAAGTTTTCGGAGCTAAGATCTTCGTGTCCGCTGTTCAAACTGATGTTAGAGTGTGTGCAATTTGACTGTCATATTGAATTAGGGCTTTGCCGGTGGTCCTGTCGGTAAAGAATCCGCCTGCAATGCGGTAGACCTGGGTTCAGTCCCTGAGTTGGAAAGATCCCCATGGAGGAGAAGGGCATGACAACCCACTGCAGTATATGGCGGGCTACAGTCCATGGTTTCTCAGAGTTGGACACTACTGAGCGACTAAGCACATTTCAATCTTTATGTCTGTGTAAAGTTGATTGCCTGTTATAAAGACTACAGTTAAAAGTTTTCCTACAGTAAAATTCAGGACAAAATATTTGTAGCCATTGATCCAAAGTAGTATTCATTATGTAAAAATAATAGGGAGAAAACTAATATGTTTTTAATATGTATATTTAGACCAAAACTAGGATACATATCGGAGAAGGCAATGGCAACCCACTCCAGTACTCTTGCCGGGAAAGTCCCATGGGGCGGCGGAGCCTGGTAGGCAGCATAGCAGTCCATCGGTCACGCTATCGGGGTACGAACTGAGCGACTTCAACTTTCACTTTTCATGCATTGGGGAAGGAAATGGCAACCCACTCCAGTGTGCTTGCCTGGAGAATCCCAGGGACGGCGGAGCCTGGTGGGCTGCCGTCCATGTGGGTCACACAGAGTCGGACACGACTGAAGTGACAGCAGCAGCAGCAGCAACAGCATACATATATTGATGATTTTATTACATTTTTAATATAAATAATGGTTTAATTTAAGCTGCAGATTGACTTTAGATCTGGACTGTATGAACAGTGTTTAGAGAGTTTTTTTAAGAGCATGGATAAGAAAAATACAATTCTATCTAGGGTAAAATATCCTTTCAATAGGGGAGAAGACATTTGTCCTGGAATTTTTAGATTGTGTACAGTTTTCAGAGGGGCAGCAGTGATGTACATTTCAGGAATGGAATCATTTTCAGGAAAGGGAAAATTGTAGAAAGTCATGAAAATTAAGGGTCCATGTCACTGCTGTGATGGACCAAGTATTACAGGGTGGGAGCTTTCAGAAATCAAGAGTCAGAGTTTCCACAACAAGTTAATAAAGTAGTTTTTACATAAAACATCAACATCTATCTGCGCTTCAGTGAGTTTCAGTCCCCATGTGAAAGAAAGACTTTGAGATAAATTGAGGGTATGCATGTGTACTCAGTCGCTCAGTTGTGTCCAACTCTGTATGACACCATGAACTGTAGTCTGCCAGGCTCCTCAGTTCTTGGGATTTCTCACAAGCAAGAATAACTGGAGTGGGTTGCCATTTCCTCCTCCAGGGTTATTTCCTAACCCAGGGATTAAACTCGAATCTCCTGTGTCTCCTGCATTGGTAAGTGAATTCTTAACCATTGAGTCACCTGGGAGCCTTAAATTAATTGGCAATAGATAACATTTTTAATAATCTAAATAAGCATACATTAATGTATGTCAGTGTACAGAAAAAGTAAAATATTCAACAGAAACTTTCAGGAGGTAGCATTTGAGGGGCTTATATGATGATGGGTGCCCATAATATTTACAGATGAATGGAAAATTGCAATCAGAGTTTCATTTCCTTCTTACATTTGCTTTTATTAACTGGGAGAAATATTAGAAAAGAAGCAATTATTCAGGAAAAATATAAAAAATCTTTTTCGGGATGAAATTTTACTCTGAAAGGGTGTGAGACTTCTGTTGTCCTCCCCAACACCAATTTATGATAGATTCAATTCAGTCACTCAGGTCGTGTCCAACTCTTTGTGATGCCATGGACTGCAGCATACCAGCTTACCTGTCCTTCACACCAACTCCTGGAGCTTGCTCAACCTCATGTCCATTGAGTAGTGATGCCATCCAACCATCACATACTCACTTTTGTCCCCTTCTCCTCTCTCCTTCAATCTTTCCTATGATCAGAGTCTTTTTCAATGAGTTCCAGTTCTTTCAAATCAGTTATATATTGGGGCTGCAGCTTCAGCATCAGTCCTTCCAATGAATATTCAGGCTGATTTCCTTTAGGATTGACTTGTTTGATCTCCTTGCAGTCCAAGGACACTCCACACACACAAGTTAATATGATTTGAGATGGATAAAATTGTACCCAAGAAGGATGAAGGATAGTTAGAATACTGAACAGTTTTAAGAAAGATTAAACTTTAAACTTTGAGAAGCCATAGTATATCCATATAAGCTTAAAATATATATAGTCTCTCCAAGTAATGAGGAGGAACCAGAAAATAAAGTGTAATGAATATAATACAACAATGAAAATAATTTTTCAAGTAGGAGAGATTTTTAAGGACAAATATATATAATTTGAATTGATTTGTATCAATTTGAAAATACTGAAAAAACAATCTATTTGTTATGAAAAATCACCTACCTAATGAAAATTTTGGTAAACAGGCTTGACTTTAGTTTAAAAGGAAAATTCAGTTTGTGTACATGATAAATTAAATGCAATATAATATTTTACCTATCATCATATTAGAAGTTCCTTGCATTTACAGATATTTTAATTTGCTTGTTTCTCATCATATTTTGATGGGTTAATCTCACATCCTAAAAGGCTACAATCATTATTTTATCAAAGGCAATACAGAATTTCTGCAAATGCCTTTGTGGGACTATTGCTTTAACAAGAAAAGAATAGAAATCTCTGTGATGTCTGTCATTCATCAATTTCATAAGTACAAAAATCATGAACAAAGGATAGAATCATATTTTAAAATAAACATAAAACTTCAGAAGTCTTTCTTTTGTGAGCAATTAATATACACCCTTATTATTTTTCTATCTGGGAATAAAAATCAAGACTTTTCAGCATATAGTTAGAAACCATGTTAATCTGAGAAAGTCTGTTGTTTAATTATTTAATATAAATATTTGTGTATTTTGTCATTTCAATATGTAGAGCTCTTAGTGTTCATATTCACTAACCACCTATGTACTATTTTTTTAACATAAAAAAACATGGAAGAAATGAAAAGTTTTTGTGAAGTTTGTTCATTTAATATTATTTAAAATTTTCCCGATAAAATTGGTGACTCAGATCAAAAATATTTCTGCAATGGGACCCCGGGATTTGATCCCGGGTTTGGAAGATCCCCTGGGGGATAACCGCCCGTATTCTTTTTTGAGAACCCCCCATGACGAGAAGCTGGGGGCTACCTCCATGGGTTGCAAAGAGTCAGATAGCGAGTGACTAACAAGCGCAATTTGTCATTTTGTATGTAAATTCTTAGATCAACTTCACCAATGTAAGTATGTTATTATACAAAGAAACATGGAAGAAATGAAAGCTATTTGGAAGATTTATTTTTTTTAAACCCGATATAATTTTTTGCTGTACAAAAAATATTTTATATTTATGAAAACTGATTTTCCCCATCTTTTTTCTTATTTTGTATTTTATGGTTTATAAAAATTTAGAGGGCTTTTTTTAATAAGCAAAATATTTTTTTCAGTAGATAAAACACATGTACACACTGAAATTCTTCTGCTATGTTTGATTTTTGTTTTTTTGTAGGGCCAGGGGATTCGATCCGTGTGGGAAAGACCCCTGGGAAGGAAATGGCAATCCACCCATTTTTCTTCCGGGAAAAACCCAGGACTAGGATCCTGGTATCTACAGTCCATGGGGTCACAAAGATCGGCACGGCTGAGCGACTTCCTTCACTTCGCTTCAGGGGATTAAAAGGGAAAGAAAAAAAAAAAAAAAAAAGTTTTGAAGTTTTTTTTTCAATTTTCCCTGTTTTGGCTGCTTTATCACAATCTACACAGCTAATGGATCTCTAGAGTCAATGTCAAATGGGAAATTTGGGTTCGCCAATGACTGAGCTTTGCTGAGTAGAGTCCTACATGGGAATTTCTTGATCAAAAATGATGTAAACTTCATATCCTACATCTCACTTGATCACCTAAAACCTTCATTTTTCCCTTTTTTATATAGCAAATTTTAACTTCACACCCACATGTGGATTATTGTAGGATTAATTAATAAATGTGCAACAATAATTAGTAAGTCCTTTTCAGCCAGTCTCTTTTGGCTCTCAGGGAAAATGGGATAATGTGAAAGATAATTTGTGGGCCCATTTTTTTTGGGAAAAGACAAAATTCGCACTTGGGGCCTTCTAGTAAGGTGTGTAATAAGAAACCTAAAATCTGAAAAAGCAGTTGTTTTTTTAAAGTGTTTACACAAATAATATCAGGGTTCTCTTTTTTTTTTTTTTTTCCTAAATGGGAAATGTATTCTATTCCTGCTGTCATGCTTGGGGAACTAGTAATTTGTTTAAAGGAAGGGGATCATGGAGAAAAAATTTAAAAGTGGGGCCTGGTTTGTCACAGGAAAACAAGGGCGCTGGAGAAATATTTGGTAGTTTTGGTCCCAGACGAAACCAGAGAGTAAATTTTTTCCCCATTTTTCTCATAACTTAGCTACACCAATAACTGAGACCTGGAGGAAGCATTGCCCTATTGTCAACCAAGGGGTAGCATTAAATCCCATAGCCTGGGCATCTGAGGGCTCCCTCGTTAGTAGTACAAATTTGCTCATGAGCACCATGTTATTTATGCAATGACAAGGCTTACCAAGCAGGGAAACCTTATTAGAAATCCAAGATCTTGGATTTCTATTACACTTTCAAGTTCCCCTAAGCTGAGTAAAAATCGGCAAAGGTAACAAAAAAATTTGGGGAAATTTGGGGGAACCAAAAGGTTTTTTATGAGAGGTTAGAGGGGATAGAACAGTTCAGTTCAGTCTCCCAGTCATGTCCAACTCTTTGACCCCCCCTCGCTGCACATGCCAGGTCCCTTCCACACCAAATCACGGAGTTTACTCAAACTCATGTCCTTTAGTCATAATCCCTGCAACCACCTTCTCGTTGTCCCCCTCTCCCCCTTTTAAACTTTCCCAGCACGGTGTTTTCCAAAAGTGTTCTTCACATCATATGGCCCAAAATATTGAAATTTTAGCTTCAAAAAACATCCTTCCAAAGTATTCGGGGCTGATTTCCTTTCGGATGGGGCTGGTTGGATCCCTTGAAAATCCAAGGGACTCTCAAGATCTTTCCAACACCAAGTTCAAAACCACCAATTTTCCCTCTCAGCTTTTTTAGAGTCCAACTCTCACATCCATACTACTACTGAAAAAAACCCTAGCCTACTAATGGTTTTTTTGCAAAGTTGTTTCTTATTTTGGATTGCTGTCTAGGTTTGGGCAAAAACTTTCCCTTTCCCAAGGTAAGTGTCTTTTTAAAGTCATGGCTGCCTCACCTCTGCAGTGATTTTTGAGCCCCCCAAAATAAAGCCTCTCACTGTTTCTGCTGTTTCCCCCCCTATTTGCCAGGGGAATGGGACAAAAGGTGATCTTTTTTTTAAGTTGAGCTTTAAGCCAACTTTTTTACTATCCTCCTTCACTTTCACAAGGGCTCTTTTGGGTTTTTCTTCCCTTTTGCCAAAGGGGTGTCTCCATATCTGAGTTATTGATATTTCTCCTGGAAATCTTGATTCCCGTTAGTTTCATCCACCCACCGTTTCCATTATTACTCTGCATATAATTAAATAACAGGGGGAAAAATTACAGCCTTGACTACTCCTTTTTCCCATTTGAAACCATTTGTTGTTCCATGTCCAGTTTTAACAGTTGCTTCCTTTCTTGCATAAGATTTCTCAGAGGAAGGGCAGTGGTCTGGTATTCCCCTTCCCCTTTTGAATTTTCCACAGTTTTTTGTATTCACCCACAAAGGCTTTTGGATAACAATAAAGCAGAAAAGATGTTTTCGGAACTCTTTGCTTTTATGATGATCCAAAGATTTGGCAATTTGATCTCTGGTTCCTCTGCCCCTTTTTAAAACCAGTTGAACATTTAAAATTATGGTTCATGTATTGTTAAGCCTGGCTTGGAGAATTTTTTACATACTTTGCCAGGTGTAAATATGCAATTGTGCATAGTTTGAGCATTCTTTTCATTGCCTCTCTTGGATGGGGTGAAACACCCTTTTCAGTCCTGTGGTCACTGCTGAGTTTTTCCCCAATTTTCGGCCATTGAATGCGCACTTTTACGCATCATCTTTTGGATTTGAAAAAGCTCAACTAGAATTCCATCACCTCCACTACTTTTTTTTGTATGGCTTCCCAAGGCCCCCTGGATCACATTTCACGTGTCGGCCTAGGGGGAGTGATACACCATCGTGATTATCTGGGTCATAAGATCTTTTTTTTTAAGAATGGAATTTGATATAAATGGGTTTTGATTTATTGACATTTTTTTTTACCTATACTCAGCTGGGAAAAAAATTGCCCGCAATGCACGAGACCCCTTTTTTATTTCCCGGGTCAGGGATCCCCTGAAGAAGGATATTTTTTCCCCCTTAAATTCTGGGCTTCCCTGGTGGCTAAATGGTCAGGAACTGACTGCAATGTGGGGACCTGGGGTTCAACTCTGGGTTGAGAAGATTTCCCCGGGGGAGGGTACAAACCCCCTCCCGTATTCTTGCCGGAGAATCCCCCTGGACAGGGACCCGGCAGGGGACAGTCCAGAGGTCCAAACAGTGAGACAAACTAGCAAAAGACACATACCTGTAAAAGGGCTTATGGTAAAAAAATCCTTCAATGCATTAGACAAAAGGTTGTGGATTTAATCCCCATTTTGAAAAAATCTTGGAGCAGTCATGGAAACCCTTCCCCCATTCTTTCCCCGGGGGAACTCATGAAAAAAGGGGCCCGGGGGTTTTGGTTATAGGGTTGGAAAAAGTCAAAAATGACTAATAAGGGGCTGTCACGCACGCGGCTTGAACAACCACACACACAACAACAACACATACACAACTATAAAATGCAGAGTTTTTAAAAAATTCCATTTTGTCTTGGTCTTTTTTGTGAAAATTTCCTCTGAAATGATCAAATAAGACTATAAGTAGATTCATGTTTCCCTTTTTTTCTAAATTGAGGAAAAATTAAATTCTCAAGTGTAGATAATTACCCAAAAAAAGAAAAAAGGAATTAATAATATACCTGAAAATCAAATTTAGATCTGCCTAACGAAAAAGCCATTACTTTCATTACACTATTCTGATTATAAAGGCTTTATAAAATTAAGGGTGTGACAAAAAAAAAATAAACTCTAAATGGATAAAGACTAAATGAAACCCGAAAAAATATAAAACTTCTAAAGGGGAAAAATAGGGGGGAAAACACTCTCCCCACATAAATACAGCAGGTTTCTATGACCCCCTCCCAAATATTGGAAAAAAAGCAAAATAAACAAAAGGACCTAATTAAACTTTAAAAACTTTTGCACAAAAAAGGGAAAATAAACAAGGTAAAAGACGCCTCAGAAAGGGAGAAAAAAATAGCAAAAAGAAGCAAAAGCAAAGGTTAACTAAAAAAATACAACAACTCCCGCACTCAAATTCCAGAAAAAAAAAATGACCAATAAAAAAATGCCAAAGAACTAAACAGACATTTCCCCAAAGAGGGCAAAAAGATGGTAACAACACATGAAAAAATGCTCACATCCTCTTATCGGAAAAAGCAAAACAAAACCTCAAGGGTACCATTACATGCCAGTCAGGATGGCTGCATCCAAAAGTTACAACATAAACACTGAGAGGGGGGAGAAAAGGGGAAACCCCTTTCACTTTTGGGAGGAATGCAAATAGTAAGCTGCATGGGGAAAGTGTGGAGATTTCTTAAAAAAAGCAAATAGAAATGTCATATGGGCCCAGCAACCCACTGCTGGGCATCCACATGAAAAATGCTCTAAGAGACTCGTGTACCCCAAATTTTTAGCAGCACTGTTTATAAAAGCCAGGACATGGAAAAAAATCAGATGCCATCAGCAACGAAGGATAAGGAAGCGTGGGACATATACACCAGGAATTTACCACCATTAAAAAAAATTTACTTGAATCAGTTTAATGAGATGGTGAAACTGGGGCCCATTTTAAAAGAGGAAGTAAACCCAAAAGATAAAAAACTGATACAGTAACTAACCATATTATGGAATTTAGGCAGAGGAAAAGATAACCCTATATGCAAAACAAAAAAAAGACATAATTAAAGGAAACTTTTTTACCTTGGGGTAAGGGAAGGGGGGGATTTTCGAGAGAAAAAAAAGCACAAAAAAATTATATTAGGGTGAAACAGATCACCGCCAAGGTTGGATATGAAACAATGCCAGGCCTGGGGCACTGGGAAAAAACTAGAAGGTCCGGTGGGGGGAGGTGGGAGGGGGGGTGGGAGGGGGGGAAGCATGTAAATCCATGGCTGATTCATGCAGATGACAAAAAACCCCTACAATTTGTAATAATTTGCTCCCAAATAAAAAAAAATAAATGGGGAAAAAAAAGAAAGAAAAAATGAAGGTGGTACAACTGGTGAAAATTAGATTTTTCCTTCCCCCATATTTAAATCGTCAGGAAATGACTAATATTTTAAAACTCAGTCCCAACCAATCCCTTTCAGATTTTAAAAATAATTATTCTAAACACACAAGACCCCCTTACTCATTCTCAAGCAAAAAGATATTTTAATAACCTATAACATCCCTTTTTATTTATTTAACATGAAAATTTTTAAGTTGTAATTTAGTAGCATAGTTTACATTTGTTCTTTTCATTCTATTTGGGAAAACCACCTCATTTTTGTGAACCCCATTTATTTATAGTGGGATAAAAATCACATGAAGGATTTTTTTTTTTTTTAGTTGCAGGCTAATACTTTTCAATCTTTAGTGGTTTTTTCATACAGTGAATGAACACCAGGATTTACATGATTCCCCCCCCCGATCCCCCCCCCCCACCTCCCCTCCACCCCATCCCTCTGGGTTTCCCCCCGTGCTCCAGGCCCGATACTTGTCTCTGCATCCAACCTTGGGGTGGGGGTCTGTTTTTACCCTAGATAAAAATACATGTTTCGATGCGTTCCCAAAAAATCCCCCCCTCGCCTTCTCCACAGAGCCAAAAATCTGTTTATACATCTGTGTCTCTTTTTTGTTTTTTATATAGGGTTTTTGTTACCATCTTTTAAAATTTATTATAGTGTTGATACTGTATTGGTGTTTATCTTTATAGCTTACTTCACTCGATAATGGATCCAGTTTTTTCCAACTCATTAGAACGATTCAAGTGAATTCTTTTTTAAAGGCTGAGTAATATTCCTTGGGGTATATGTACCACAGCTTCCCCATCCTTTGTCTTTGGGTGGGCATTAGGTTGCTTCCTGTCCTGGGTTTAAAACAGTGCTGCAAGAAAATTCGGTACTGTGTCTCTTTCAGATCTGGTTTTCCCAGGTGTATGCCCGAAGTGGACTGCTGGGTCATTGGCAGTTCTATTTTTCCCAATTTTAAAGAAATCTCCACACTTTCCCATAGCGACTGTACTATTTTCTTCCCCCAAAAAAGTATAAGAGAGTTCCCTTTTTTTCCACACCCTCTCCAGTATTTTGCTTGAACTTTGAGAAATGCAAATCAAAACCCCAATGAGGTACCATTCCCCAGTCAGGGTAATTTTCTATCCACATAAGGATTTTTAAAAATAAATTGCTAGCTGGGAATAAGTGCAATTTCCAGTATTTTAACTTTTTTTGGTATTCTCTTCTTTAGAACTAATTAAAACTGACTTTTTCCGTCCTGTGTTTCTCTGGTTTTCTAAATTTTTCTAAATATTGATGCAGTACTTTTAAAAAAATCCTCTTTTAAGATTTTAATACCCCACAAATTTCATCACCTCCCCCTTTGTTTTTTTTTAATGCTTCCGAGACCCCTTTGACTTCAAAATCTGGAGTCCAGCTCTCAGTGAGTGACCACACCTCATGGATCTGGGTTTACTAAAAAAACCACTTTGCCCTTTTTGCATTTTCTTTTTTTTTCAGGGTGATTTTGAACCTGCCTCCTGTACAATGTTTGAAACTCCCTCCAAGTTCTTAGGACTCTTTTCTACCAGATCAATACTGATCCCTGTATAACATAAAAGGGTTTTATTTAGGGCTTTCCAAATGGACTAGTGAATTTTCCCTCTTTTCAAATTTAAACCCGATATTTCAATAAAAAAACCATAATTCAACATCAAAAAGGTCAAAAAAAAAGTTATCAATTACATGTTTAAAAAAAGTTTAACTATCTGTCTGGGCCTTGATTTTCAAACAAAGGCTGAAAAAATTTAAAAGGTACTTTTTTTTAAAAAGGGGAGGATTTCTTAAAACTTTAAATTTTAAAAAAAAATAAAATGAGATATTTCTATTTTTTTCTTTTAAAATGTTCCTTCTTCCCCTTTATTTTATGGATGTATAATGAATCACTAATGACATAACTATGTGGGGAATTAAGTAAATTTTCACTAACATTTATTTTTGGAAGCTGTGGTAAAACTTAGGAAAATCTTGTTTTGAACTATAACTGTTTAAATTTGACCTGAATGAATCTTTCTAGTCTTGTTTCCCCCCTTTATCAACAAATAAAAGTAAAAAATTCCCCATATGATGTAAGAGGGTTAGGTACATTTAATAGACCGTAACTACCAGGTTAAAGTTTGGCTACAAGTGATAGTCTAGCTGCTGGAAAAATAATATTTTTTGTGAAATTGAATAGCTGGGAAATGCATTGGCAATATAGACCAGAAGTAAAATATTTCATATACATATTAAATCCAAAAGATCCCCAATTTTTAGCCCGGAGTAAACATTTTAAAAATTTATTCATTGTATCAAAAAAAGTTTTAAACTTGGACAGAGAAAACTTTCTTTGGAAAAAAAGCTTCAAAAACTGTTCCCTTCTGGGTTGTTGTTCACGATTTTCTTTCATCATCAGGATGTCTCTGGGGGGAAAAAAAAAGGCCTTTTCTTAAAAGCCCCCTTTTTTCCATTTCCTTCTTTTTCAAATCAAACCCATGGCATCAACATTTGGGTCATATAGAAAAGAACAGTAAGTGAAATTTTCCAAATTGAACTTTAAAAAATTTCCTTTTCCCCCAATGGTACTTAATTTTTCTTAAGACAACCAAAAAAAGTAAAACGGGAAATTTTAAAATTTTCATGTGCATTTATTACTTAAATAATCCATATCTTTAAAATGAGGATAACAAAAAAATAAAAAAATGAATTTTTTCCCCCCCAAAGTGAGTAAATGTCTTAAAAAAATAATCTCCCCCAAAATAATACAAAGTCCCAGATCAAAAAAAATGAAGATATTCAAGATGTATTAAATGACAAAATGAGGCTCAAAAGAACATAATATATTTAAAAGTTTAAAGGGAAAGGGGAAAAGGGGGGGGA